>JANBUF010000113.1:0-10547 GCA_027579215.1 Coemansia sp. BCRC 34490 | reverse complement strand
CTCCTTGCTCACAAGATAGGCAACGATATCCCAATCATGCTTCTGACCGATGCTGGAATGTCGGAGATGGCCGATGTACGCTGCAACAGCATTGATGCTGCCGTCAGGCTGTGCAACTGGGCCGGTCTGGCTGGCATTGTCACACACGTAGCTCCCATCTCGCAGTCGCCACGGGTCGTGTCGCTGGTGCGCAGACACAGTCTGGTGCTGGCCACATACGGCACGCCGGCAAACCAGCCGGAGCATGTGCGCCAGCAGCAGGCGTACGGCGTCGACATTGTCATTGTCGATGATGTGCGCACCGCCCGATCCACCATTGACGCTGGCGACGACGCATGGCGCTGAGTCTCCGACCAGCGTGTCTGTAGCAAGCTTTGTGCGTGTCTGCTTTTATCTTTTTTTTTAATTTTGCCAGCGTGCTTCATGCATTGGACAGAAACAAGTCAATTTTCGCTTGCATTTGTTTTTAACAAAAGAAAAAAATCTTTGTCCCCAACAGTTCTTTGCCAGCAGAGCTGCTCCTTCGCTCTGCGCGCGGACAAATGCCGAAGATGGCAGCAGTCACAGGGGTGCGGCTCACCAGCCTCGCCCTTATCGCTCCCAAGAAAAAAAGTGAGAAAAAAAGGCTTACGCCAATGGCTCGATTCCGCTCTGGTGGGCGGCAGTATCAGCAGCACTTTATTTGTTGGGTTGCTTTTCTTTCCCCCCGTTGGCGGTTATCTCTCTCTTTCAACTCCTCAGTTCTTTACTTTTCTATACTCTTTTTTTTTATCTCGGGTATCGTTCTTTGGTAGTCAGCAATGCTTCCCACCACCCAGACTCTTAGCGCCTTCAAGGGCACTTCCCAAAAGCTCTTTGTTGCTCCCTCGCCCGCCGAGAAGCCTTTTGTTGCTCACTCGACCATTGAGATAAACTCGCCCAGGGTAAGTCAATAACAGCAGCCGCTTGTTGGCTTCTTTCAGCGTATGGTCACGTCCTAACGGCTGTCGGTCTAGAAGATACCCCGATTCCATATTGTTAATTACGAATTTCGGGTTGAATCACAGTGTCCAGTTGCTTTTTTGTCCTCTCGAGCTTTTGCTTTCGGAGATGCTAAAAACACAGTCACTCAAGCCTTCAAGTCCTCTAGTCAGCAAAAGGGAAGAAAGAAAACGTAAAGCTAAACCACACATCCACTGCCTATGCGCATCCTCCCATGTTTGACCAACATCTTATATTGTAGTACTTTTACACCTGCGCTGTCGGCGGTGCCATGGCCTGTGGCCTGACCCACTATGCGCTGACGCCGGTTGATATGCTCAAGTGCCGCATGCAGGTCTCCAAGGGCCTGTACAAGGGCATCTTTGACGGCTTCAAGCAGGTCAGCGCCAAGGAGGGCCTCAAGGGCTTGTATCTCGGTGGTGCCCCAACTCTCCTTGGATACTCGATGCAGGGCATGGGCAAGTACGGCTTCTACGAGTATTTCAAGTACCTGTATGCCAGCCTTGCTGGTGAGGAGACCGCCGCCAAGTACAAGACCACGCTGTTCCTGTCTGCGTCGGCATCGGCTGAGTTCATTGCCGATATCCTTCTGTGCCCGATGGAGGCGCTCAAGGTCAAGATGCAGACATCGACCACGCCGTTTGCCACCAGCTTCCTAGGCGGTATCCGCAAGATCAACGCTGCCGAGGGCATCAACGGCTTCTACAAGGGTCTCGCTCCCCTGTGGCTGCGCCAGATCCCCTACACCATGGTCAAGTTCGCCACCTTTGAGAAGACTGTGGAGACCATCTACAAGCACCTGCTCAGCAAGCCCAAGGACCAGTACTCCAAGACTGAGCAGCTCGGTGTTACCTTTGGTGCTGGCTACTTTGCTGGTATCTTCTGCGCCATTGTGTCGCACCCCGCCGACACTCTTGTTTCGAAGCTCAACAACGTTGCCAAGGCTGAGGGCGAAAGCACCGGTGCCCTTGCTGTGCGCATCCTGAAGGACCTTGGCTTTACCGGTGTCTGGGCTGGTCTTGGCCCCCGTATCTTCATGATTGGTACTCTGACTGCGCTCCAGTGGTTCATCTACGACTCGTTCAAGGTCCAGACTGGTCTTCCCACCACCGGTGGTGCCGCTGCTCCCAAGAAGGAGTGAATAAAATCGATATGACGGGAACTTGTCGGCTTTCCTATAGCTCTTTTTCCTCTCTGTGCATATCATAGTTGGTTTTTTTTTCTTCTACAAGTAGAGAAATACGAATATTTGTTCTGTTCTATCAAGCTTCTTTTCTTGTTCCACCCGATCTAGCATATGGGCCATATTTTATCAAATGAAGGCCGATGATAGGCCGATAAAACAAGAAAAGGCGTTCAACCCACATTTCTATCCCAAGCTTCCTTTTCCGGCAGGGAAAGGGTAAAAGGCGGGTCAACTACGGCAAAAAAGGTTTCTCTTCTCTCTTCCTTCTGGGATTAATATTCGCTTTGCTCGTATCTTTAATTGCCTATTTCTACATCTGTAAAGGCCATACGACGGTCTTTACTCTGGCTATCCAGCAAACCGTGAATGCACTACCGCATACAAGACATATCTGTGGAAAAATACGTCTTTTGATAAGCACAAGCACAAGAGTTCTGACTGGAAAAAGCCATGTCTGTTATTAACTACATTGCTATTTCGACACAAGCACTGTCGTCGATATTCTTTATCGGCGCCACCGGGTATTTTTTGAAGCTGGGGTCCAGAGAGCTCCAGGTAGGTTCCATACACATGTCAACAGCTATGCTAGGCACTGAGAAATAGTGCAATGCGCACAGATAGGACTAGATCCCTTCCCTTAGTGATAGAGAGCACGGCAGAATGTTTTTCCGGTGCTGATTTGCATGTAGGCTCTGGCGCGGATCAACGTCTCGGTTTTTACTCCATCGCTTCTCTTTTCAAAGATCTCCAGGTCGCTTGATCGGGAGACGCTCTACGATCTCTGGCTGATTCCGATCCTATACCTGGTTCTGGGGGCGGCCGGGCTGGAGTGGACACGCCTGGGCGGCCGGTTTTTCGGGCTCACCGATGCATTTCGGAGGTTGTGCTCAGTGGCAGTCTACTTTTCGAATGTCAACACAATATTGATTCCGATCATCGAGGGCATTGCGGCCAGTCCTGACTCGCGGTTTCTGCTACGTGACAGGGACGACACGCCGCAGAAAATGGCAGACCGAGCAATCGCCTACGGCATGATCATTGGCATAATGAACAATCTGCTGAGATGGAGTGTCGGTGTTGCGATAATGACTCCTCCAAAGTCTGAAGATAGTTGCCCTGCCACGAGTAGAGAATCGTCTGCATATGCTCCATCTCCATCGTTTGAAGGCGCTGCATGTGGTATCCGGACGACCGTGGACGAGCACACAGACCTGCTTGCGGAAGAGGCTGCTCGGACAAGTTCCAGCGCTGTATCAAGGTCTACGGCTTCTGGGCACATGCGTCTTGTATGTACTCGTATATGGAATGCTGTGAGGCAATGCCTGACACCGCCGCTGTGTGCTGTCGTTGTCGCGCTGCTGGTGGTCCTTGTCCCGCCACTACAGCATGCGTTGCTACAACACGGATCGTACACGTACTGCGTGTGGATGGCCATCGATACATGTGGACAAGCATGCATTCCAGCGACGCTGCTTGCGCTGGGCGCGCAGCTGGCAATAAAGCGCAGCCCTGAACCACAGAGCAGCCAGGGAATATCCACCACCGAGCGCTACGTTTCCGAGAGAGACCAGAACCGGGGGATTGTGCTGGTTGTCTTGGGCCGTTTTGTCGTTGTGCCGCTGTGTTGTTGCATCGTCCTCTTATCGATACACAGATTTGCACCTTGGCTGGTTCCGTTGTTGCGTGCGGATCCGATGCTGTTTCTCACGCTGGCAATTGTCTCCGCCACGCCGCCAGCCGTCAACCTCTTGACAGTGGCACAGAAAGTGAAGATGTACGAAGGCGAGTCAGCCAGGATTCTGTCCTACTCTTATGCTATCGGAATGTTTGTGCTGTCGGTTGAGGTGTCCGTGTTCTTGTACCTGGCATCGCTACTGAGCAGCGGAGCATAGTCCGCCAACGATAGGACAAATGCGATGTGATGAGTTGTGCGTGTCTGCTGCATTTTAATTTCTCACCAGAGGGTCTTGCGCCATTGTCAGTGCAAATCAAAAAGGCACACAACCACTGAAAGCTCTTTTTTTCACATTGCATCACTGCTTCTTTTGTGTCAAGGAAAAGCTCTTTTTTTCTTGCACCTTTTCTTCACGATTTTCTATTTTCTATTTTCTATTTCCAATTTTTATATATTTATTTTTTTGCCGCCCTGAAACACCCAACAGAGCAGTACTTGTATAAAATATTAGGTTTTCTACTTGCAATTCACTATCTGCACGCTTCTTTTCTCTCAATTCATTGCTGCTTCTGACGTTTATGGCCGTAGTCTAAATTAATTAGACAAAACTATCTTCTTCCGACGGCATAACTGTTGCTGCGTTCTCATTATTATTTTGAATTATTTTTGTTGGAAAATACAGTGTTCCAATTCGATAAATTGAAAGACGCAGCAGCCTTGGGTCCTGGAAATGGGGTGGATAAACACGGCTATATTGAACCTATGCATTTCGCTGTTTCCACATCGTAACACACGCGCACTCTTGGTTCCTCTTCTGTGCGTAGCTCTTCTTGTTCCTCTGGCCGCTTCAACACCACCACCAACACCAGCAGAAGCCACTATAACAGCACCACCCGTTCCCACAATAACCGCTACAGAGCAAGACCATGACTACCAACAAATACAGGCATCGGTATTCGGCGGATTGGCTACGAGTGAGATGTCGAGCTCAATAGCTGCAGGCATAGAACATTGCACAGAGGATATCGCCGAGAGTATGCTAGAGCTCGTGCAGCAGACACAGTCCAGGGCTGGTGGCCAGGCGCCGTCAGTATCTCACGAATTTCTGTGTAAGCCAATAGCTACCGAGTGTCGTCGAGACCCAGGCGATGCGGAGTCACTTTGTATGGCACACGATGGTATTGAATGTCCATATATTGACAACACTTTCTTTGAACATGATACCAATGGTGGATCCATCTACACTTCTGCTTCTGCTGCAGATGACTACAAGAGTGGTGTCAAGTCTCGCCATAGTGGCGGCCTTCGGCGACACAAACTGTCAAAACAGCCCACTCGTCCAGAGCGGAATGGGCAGTCGCAGAACCAAAGACCCATGCTCCTTGACAAGGGAAGCAACGGAATAGTGCCACGGAAGTTCACAATACCCGAACCGTTGGTTGTTGCAGGTGCTGCTGACAACCCAATTGAAATGTTTCCGGCGAAACCATACACAGCGGCGGCCTCCGAAAACATGCTTCTTAAGCGCACCATGCTAGAGCGCTCTGGCGTCTCACTTGTAGATACTATGGTGGTGGTGACTGTGGATGGCAGCATGTATGGAGTGAGCCGCTACGATGGCTCCATAGTATGGAGCCGTCCTGGGTTGCCTGGCCGAGCGTCTGGACGCCACTCAAAGCAATCATACCCGCTGGGCATGGTCTGGACCAAGCACGGTGTGGAGATGTCGCTTGTTAACACTTCATCGTCTGAGCGAATATGTGATCCTGCAGACAATATTGATGGGGCTGCGAACTCTACAGACACAAGCGCTGAGCTAGGAAACTGCGGATCTATGGTGGACGACAGTAGCCATAGCATCGATGACGATGACTATGAAGATAGCGATGGCGAGGAGGAATGGCTGCTGGAGCAAGGAATTGACTGGCGCTCTGAGCCCCACATCCTTGAGAAACAGCGCCAACGGCGACGTGAATGGTTGGCTAAACAGAAGAACAGGCACAACAAGTCCACTGAATCGTTTTCAAACCCAGATGTGGACGAGTTCCCAGAGATTCTTTACATTGCAGAGCCGGGAAATGACGGTGCTCTTTATATGTACAATGCTGAAATTGGTCTGAAAAAGCTTCCCCTGACAATTAAGGATCTGGCAGATCAGTCGCCAGTTCAAGTACGCGGGGTTCTTTATACGGGAAGTAAAGAAGCACGATTTACAGCAATTGATCTGAACTCGGGCAGGCTGCTCAAAACCTATGGCGACGAGCAAAGTTATGGCAGTGATAGCAGAGACAGCGCACATCGGACTAGTCAGCGCTTTAGTGAGAGGCGCACGCCTATCCGGCTTCTTTTGGGCGAAAAACTCAACCAGGTGCGGATTTTCCCTGACAAAGGCAGTGGATCTGCTGGTATATCTGGAAATGACATGCCTCAATGGGAGCTCTACCACCGGTGCATCCACGCTCCTGCTCTTGATCCAGAAATAGACGATATTCTCACCGAGCTCAGTGACGCCATAGAAGCACTGGGCTCTGAGAGTTCACGTAGCGACAGCGATAACGGCGACAGTACGACTAGAGTCACGGCCCGCGGACCAACCAAATTTGTAATGACCCACGACGGAGGATTTGTCATGGTCGAAGCGGCAACAGGGATCCCGCTGTGGGCGCAGGAGTTTGACTCGCCTGTGGTCAGCGCATTTGACGTATTTGGAATATCAAGCCCTTCCAATGATAACCACGAGGGGACTGATGACAAGGGCGGCAAACAGCATGTTGACTATGTGGCTCGCAAGCGCAACCTCAGTCCTATGGCCCAGCAAATGCGCTACCGTCGTTGGCGTCAGCTTCATGCTCTTGACGACCAGGAGCGGTTCTACGAGCGGTTTTCTTCTGGGCGGTCGCAGTCGCAGTCACAGGACAGCAGGTGGCGGACAGGGTCTTCAGGTGGCAACATCCTTGCGGGTGCTTTCTGGGAGCGCTCTGGCGTAACGACGGCTCCATCTCTCCCACAGATTGCGTACATTGGCAAGCTTCAGGACACACTGTACACACTGACAGCCGACGAGTTCCCGTTGATAGACCATGCCTCGCTGACGTCGTCGCTTCTTTTGGCGCTAGTTCAGGCCAAACGCGACCAGCAGCGGTATCCCGAGCTGCAGCATTCCGAGTGGTGGGATCGGTGGAACTTTCTGACCCATGACGCTACGGTGCTCCGCGTGCTCCAGGAAGCGCGTGCGTGGTGGCTGGGCACGCCTACATCCGAGAATGGGCTGGTACCTGAAAACAGCTTTGAGCAGCTGCTAGATGTGGTAAGACAACACCGCGAAAGCCAGGCTGATCGGGCGCCAGGCGCAGGAGCTGCCGACCAACTGATGTGCGATGTTGGGACTGGCAACGATCGCTGCTACTACGGCGGACTTGTGGGCCTTCACCCGGTTGAGCCGCTAGTTGTGCCCGGGCGTCCAACGCTCGAAGAAACAGCACTGCATAGGCTCGGACTGCCGTCGAACGAGGATGTGCCAGCAAATGACCACGCAGACGTGGGTGTATTCGACGGAGAGTATGCAGAGGAAAACGCACGGCCTGAGCATGGCAGGGCCCCACGCATTCCCTGGGACGACGAGCAGTTGGTGCAATCAACTGATAACTCCGGTCCAGCAGCGCAGCTTAAAGACGACGCTGAGGACTGGCCATGGTGGAGATATGTTGGGCACTATGTGACGCGTGTAGCGGCGTTTATTGGCTACATGGTGACGATTACACTGTTTCTGGTGTTTGCTGGCGCCATGTATCTGCTTCGGCCACGGAACAAGCGCAGACCGCGGATGTGGGTCGACGCAGCAGGTGACGATACAAATGCGCCTGGGCGTCGAGCGCGGCTGAGGATCTCGTGGGCGCTGATGCACAGAATGTGGGCAACGCTGAAAGAGGAGTGGAACATGGCGCTTGAGGAAGCATGGCGGAATCCAAATGCCGCGGCAGTGCTGCGGCGCACAGGTGTTGCACGCAGGTCTGGCCTGCGCAAGGAAGACGAGGGTAGAAGTGGTGGCAGTGGCAACGACAGCAGCAGCGATGCGGATAGTGGAAGCAACGGCAGCTCCCTTGGCAGAAGCAGCAGCTCAAACAACCTCGCTCTGCACCAGCGACAGAATAGCGGCGTATTCAGGTCGAATGTCGGCAACACTGGCGTTGAGAGCAGTCGGAGTAGCCGCCAGAACAGTGTATCGCGCCGTGGTTCGGCATCGGGATCTCCGGCATCACTGGGGGTTTTCGGCCGAGATGACAGTGAGCCATCGTCACTTGAGCGGCTTTCGTCAGGAATGGCAACACCACGGCGGAATTCTACAGGCACGCTGCCAATGACACCGCTGAAGCGTGCATTGGCCGAAGGAGACAGCATCGAACGCTTGCAGCAGACCTCGCTGTCTCGAGGCGGGCAAGGAAACCAACAGAGCCAGCAGGTGCGGCTTGGAGCAATCAGTTTGTCAGACCAGGTGCTTGGATATGGCAGCCACGGAACCGTGGTGTACCGTGGTGAGTTTCAGGGACGAGCTGTGGCAGTGAAGCGGCTTCTTTTGGACTTTTACGATGTTGCTGACCACGAGGTGCAGGTGCTCCAAGAGAGCGATACGCATCCCAATGTGATCCGCTACTTTTGCACAGAGCGCCATGACCACTTTATGTACATTGCTCTGGAGCTATGTTGTGGGTCCCTGGCCGATGCGATCATGCACGCTCCCAAGGCACGGCTTGCTAGCCAGCTGCTTTCTGCAATCCCAAAGAAAACCGCGCTGTACCAGCTGGCGCGTGGCCTGCACCATCTACACGCACTTAAGCTAGTCCACCGGGACATCAAGCCGCAGAACATTCTAATCGCTCCGCCGCCACATCGCCGCCGCCGCCGCCGAGCTCCGAGCACTCAGATTGATGCCGACGGCGATTGCAGCGGTAATGGCGATGGCGATGGCGAGCTTGCGTTTGAGGACTCTAACATAGTGGCCGGCGGCGTGCCGCGAGTGCTTATCAGCGACTTTGGGCTTTCCCGAATACTAGATGACGACGAGAGCTCGTTTGCAAACACCTTCACTATGCATGGCATGGCGGCACTTGCTGCGGGTGGCGCTAACGGGGCAATGCATCCTGGCTTTCCTGTAGGGATGATTGGCGGTATCGGCGGTGGCACTGTTGGATGGCGCGCCCCCGAGTGCTTTGATTCACCAGAAGCACGCGTTGCTCTAGGACCAATGGCTGGCGTCTCGACTATCGTCGACCAGAATGGTGAGCAGCCGTCGTGGCCTTCGCTGAATGGCGTAGCGCCAGCAGCTGTGGATGAGCCTAGCCCCTATGTTAGCCGAGGCACACGCTCTCGTCTACGCAGCCTGGCTATGGCTCAGATTCCAAGGACCGTGGATCCGAACATTGCCACTAGCGCGGAAGAGACACAGCAGCAGGGGCAGCAGACAAAAGGCGAGGAACTAGACAGTAGAGGAACCGACACAACGGATCGGGCGGGATCGTCGATACCGTTTGCCAGCAGCAACGGCACTCGCAGGCGGATGACACGTGCTGTGGACATCTTCTCGATGGGGTGTGTGTTCTACTACGTCCTGATGGATGGAGCGCATCCGTTTGGCGATCGCCTGAGCCGCGAGCAGCGCATTCTTGCCGGCACGCCCGATCTGCGGATGCTTGAGTCCAGCTGCAGCGATATTCCATCCGCTGTTGAGGCTGTGGACCTCATTGCCCATATGGTTGCCCGCCAAGAGCGGGATCGTCCGAGTGCTGCTAGCGTCCTGGTGCATCCGTACTTTTGGGATGCTACGCAACGGCTGAACTTTTTGCAGGATGTGTCGGATTGTCTGGAGGCGGAGGCACGGCTGATCAAGGCTGCTCGCGAGGATGTACCGGAGCCGCCATCTGCTAAGAAGGCCAAGAGCACAAAGAAAAAAGGCGGTAACCAGTCTGCAGCAGCAGCAGCAGCAGGGACCGGCAGCAACCCGGGAGGGGCTGTCGACAAAGAGGCGGCCGGTGCAAACGGATCGTCTTCGCACGCAATGTCTCGAGAGTCTATTGAGGATATCATTGGCAAGCTGCCGTCTTTGCAGGCAGCGGCTGTGCACAGAGCAATCACGCTGCTTGACACATTTGAGGAAAACGGCACCTTTGTCATGGACGGGGCGCCGCCATCTGCTGACGGGTTCCAGATCGTTGGAATGCCGCCGCCGAGCAATCCTGTAGTCGCCGTCGATACAGCTGCCAATGCTATCGGATCGGCAGATCGCGGCGGCAACAGAACCAGAGACCAGCGGCCGCGCCGGATCACTTGGGATCGAAGACTCGATCCGCATCTTCGCCGCGATCTAAGCAAGTTCCGCAAGTACGACAGCACCAGACTAAGGGATCTGTTGCGCACAATTCGCAACAAAAAGAACCACTACCAGGACATGCCGATTCTGCTGCGCGAGACGCTGGGCGACATTCCCGAGGGCTACCTTCATTACTTTGAGTCTCGCTTTCCCTACTTGCTGCTTCACTGCTACTACTTTGTGCTTGAGGATGATAGCCTGCGCACAGCGACCGTATTTAAGCCGTACTTCCGGCCACCAGCGCTCTAGATTTTAGACACCGCTTTTTCTGTCTGTTTATTACTCTTTCATGTGGCTTTGTTCTGTCTGGCTGAGCTGTGAGCCGGTCTCGAACCACAATA
>JANBUF010000112.1:0-10577 GCA_027579215.1 Coemansia sp. BCRC 34490 | reverse complement strand
ATAAAATAGGCGTCCCCCTTTTTTCTTTTGTTTTTTTCAGTTTTCATATACTTTTACTTCGTTTTTTATTTTCTTTCATTTTTCCTACCACTCATTCTTTATTTTACTTTCTTTCTGTGTCATTTCGGTAATTCGTCTACACTAGAATTTCCTTTCCATACAAATGTCTTTTTCTCTACTCCCGACATTGTCGCTGAATTGCATGAGGGGTGCGCTGCCACGCGCTGCCAGCAGCCTCCAGCCAGTGCGTTACGCCAGCGTTCTAGCTCACGGCAACCATCCATTTGCGCAGACTTCGGTCCATAGACAACAGAATACACAGCACCAGCCCAGCGTTGTTGCTGCGCACAAGGGGCGTCTGCAGCCGGCTGCAGCAAGCGCTAACAGCAACAACAGCAATATCAACAGCAATAAGAGCCACCGCGCTTCTACCTCTTCTCCCTCGGCAACTGCTGCTGCTGCCGCTGCTACATCGTCGGCAGCAGAAGGGCCTACATTGCAGCGTCGGAGTATTAGCAGCAGCAGCAATAACAACAGCGCTGTTCTCAGCCCTGCTGGCGTGGGGAACGGCCGCGTGTGGCCGATTATCTTCCGCCACACCGGGCCAATGCCTCCCGCTCCACAGGCAATCGACCATCTGCAATTCATTCTTGGCCAGAAACCACTCAACATGCACGTTCCATCCATCTCACCATCATACCCTTCTCCTTCTTCTCCTTCTCCTTCGTTTGGCTCGTCCAGTATGGAAGTGCGTACTGCTGCTGAGGCGCGGAGAAAGGCTACGCAGCAGCTGGAGAACCTCCAGACTATTGTGCAAACCGCCTCGGATATTCTGGGCGCTCTGTCAAAGGCTGCCGCGAATCGGCTGCAGAACCAGCAGCAACATCTGAAGCCTGCAAAGCAACAGCATATCCCGGCCCCTGCAAACAGCAGCCCCGGCGTGCCATCATCTGCTGTAGCCGCGGCCACTGCTGTTCAGCCAAACTACAACCATCGTTTGCCGTCGGAACCTGCTAATCCAAAGAACAGTAATGCGTCTCCTGCGTCAAAGCCCGCCGTTCTCTTTGCAATGTTTCTTGGCGGAAGTGGGTTTGGTGTGTATGTTGGGTCTATGCTACTTTCTGCCAATTTACTTTACTGAGATAAGATAAAACCATACACTTTATAAACCAAGAAGCTATTTCTTTTCTTTCCGTTTTTTCGTATATTTTGTATTAGATTTTCTTGTATAACCGCAATGTAATTTCAATTTTTGTTTAAAGGTTTATTTCAATATTCACTTTATCACACACTCTCTTTTGAAGCTGTTTCAAATGTCAGAGTGGAGACTGTCAAGGTACGGGGGAACTGTAGCATAGACAAAAGTAGTATATTTCACATATTATATGAGTACATAATTTTATTAGAAAAGCTAAAGATATCTCATATAAACTTGGTGTCTATGGTATCCTTATATAACCTTCTCAGACCTTACACTGCTGGAGACTCGGACCTTGGGTTTATCCAGAAGTCTGTCCTTACCTGTCGTCAAGCCAGACCCCCTCAACAATTGAAAACACATTGAGACAAGGTACTGTTTCCTGCGGTTTGAGCAAAAGTAGCCACCATTGAATGATTTGTGGGTGCGTGGTAGTTAATCTGGTCCAGACCCTTTAAACCATCCTGCATGTTAGTCACTAGCAGGGTTGCTGACATTTTCCCCTCACATTATGCTCTGCTGTTCCACCGTGATTTGCAGACACAGCATTATTTTCTTTTTTTTCCAAATTCCCCTTTCCTTGGCCTAGTTACAACAGCAGGTGGATAAATTGTCATAACCTTTCTAATATCTTCTTCAGTAATATAAGTGAAAGGCACATCCACACCCTGCCCAGTATTTATTATAGTGCTTTTTTGACCACTTTTAGGTGGTGAAGCATTTCCATTTTTTGGAGTATTGGTATTACTCTTTTTTTCAGTGTTAGCCATTATAACTGATTGCTTGTCAGATAGTGTGGTGTTTAATAATTTAATATGCCAAATTCAAGGGAATAAATAATTATTAGAAAGAATAACATAAGAATAAAAGTGGGCAAGGGCATGCTTCCCTCCATTTATACATTTTTGGTGATATTCTTATTATTCATTTCAATATGGCTAGATACTATTATTGTCTTTTATTAAATTTCTAATTGCTTTATTCTTATTCTGTTTTATATTGTTATATTTGCTTGCCACTTATTAAACAGATATTCATTAATTCATGCTAAATTAGACATTAGTCACGTGTGGCTATTTTCATAAGAAAATACTGGTGGATAAATTATTTTATACAGATTCTATCCTTACATACCATCTATTGGTTAATTCCTTAATTAAATGTAAATTAAAATGTTTGTTACATAGTTTGTCAAGAATTAGATTGAGCAGGAAAAAGAACTTTGAGTATAATATTCTCCTGTTTACTAAGTGTGGACCACCAAAAATAAACTCTAATAAAGAAATAATAATCTGCGGGTGTCATGATAAGAGTTTATTCAACTGCCTTGTTACTTGGCCTGTTGTAATCATGGTTAAATTCCTTTAATATTTGATCTCCGCTCAACTCATGTGGCAACACAGATGTCACCACAAGCCATAGATACAGCTGAAAACATATGCCGCAAATATAAGCATGATATTATTAGTTAATATAAAGTGCATTTAAACATTCTTTCTATATACCCATTCAATCTGGTGGTAACTTGCGTTTGCCCAAAGAACTATCAATTCTGTAAAAGCTGTAACCAGCAGGTGTTTCCTTTGGATATTGTTTACTAGAATTATCAACTTTTTCAGAAGTAAACGTGGGTTTTTTTACTAAAGCTTTGGGGGTTTCTGTTTTTTCTTGGTTAGACATTATAATTATTATTTCAAAATATTACAATATATGAATATGTACTGTAAATAAAGAGAGCAGATGGATTTGTAAAAAATAACAAGAGGTGCAAAGGAAATATTTCTTTCATTTTATACATTCTTCATGGATGTTCTCTTTTCTATATTACTAAGAGAAATATACAATAGCGCGTTTTTCATCTACAGTGGTTCAAGTTTCTTATTAACTGTTTTACTCTCTTGTTTTAATTTGATGCTATCTAATCACTGTAGTCCACAGTAGATAGTGGTCATACTTTTTAATATTCTATCTGAAATTGTTGGATACGTTTCTGTAATCAGTATCAGCTTCCGTTTACATGTTAATAATAGCTTCTGAGTAAGCTTAATTTAATTTTCATTACTTGAATCAAAAATGCAGATAATCCGGGTATATTAAAACAAGTAGAAGAAACTTTAACCAACTATAAAACTAAAAAGCCAAGTTTAGCATGCCACAGATAAATGCGGTGATGCAGTTTGCTAGCTTATGTGCATTTTTGTCTATGTAGTTGGGTTTACCTAATATATGGATGCCTGCCGGAATATATGGGTTTTAAAAATATCCATTGTAATACTCTTGCCTTGTATGATAATTATTACAATTTTGGATCACCATGAACTTTAGGCCTTGATGTGCCAACACTTGTATCCCTGCCAGTTGTCTTTAGTGAAGCAAAATCAGTTCCTCTTGGCTTTGGTTTCCATGTAGTTGTAGTAGTAGCAGCAGGGGTGGCAGCTTTGGAAGCAGCAGCTCCACCTGGATTAGTGCCTTTATTACCACCAGCATTAGGTTTTGACATGGTTGAAACGTTTTTTCTTTCAAAAAACAAGGAAATGGAATTCAAAGTGGATTGTTGTTAAGTGATAAGGCAATCACTAAAAAATGTAAAGACCAGAATTTTCATTATTTATATGCCGGCAGAAGCTTGACCACTATTCTATTAAACTGAACGTTAACGTATTTACGGATAACATTAATTACTATCATTTCTAATTACCCCCCAATATATGACCATTATTAATTAAGCCCAATAACTTTTTAATGAAATCCGATTAATTAATTAATTTGTATTATATCTGGTTAGAGTGTATTCGCCTTTCTGGTTAGGTTAAAATAAAGGTAATAATAGCTTGATTTGTAGCTAACCCAATTCTTTATTTTTCTACCAAGAAAAAAGTAATAAAAGTATTATTCATCAACTATTTGCAAATTAGTTGCTAAAATAAAACACATGCTATCTACACAACTTCACGTGTGTTAGCTCTAGCATGTATTGCAGAATTACACATTTCTGGCTACTTGAATATTGGAGCCTTAATATTGCCCAGCTTGCCCAAATCTTTATATACGTCAAAGCAATTGCCACAAAGACCAGTCACATTATTACATTTACCTTTTTCTGCTCTTGTGCATACCTTAAAATCCTCAGTCCTTGGACATTGTCCACACTTTTTAATGCACATATTCAGTTAATTGGTATCAGTATATATCTGTATTGCTGCTGTTTAGAGAAATAAAAGCAAGTGAAAAGTAGTTATTTGTTTCATGTCTATTTTGTTCAAGAATTCAGCGTTTTTATACTAGCCCAGATGTCTAAATGAATAGGGATACTGGCTTAAACCTTACGGAAGAGATTGAATGTAATTTACATACATTTATTCATTATATGATTTTATTAATTAATTTCAATTTTGTTAAAGTCCCCTAATGTTTGATTTATTGTTCTATTAAAGTCAATTAATTGCTTTAAATAGAGGATACAAGCCTCCTGATTTGACAGATTTCGAATACACATGGCGGTTTGCAAGTAGTTGTTACACACCTACCAATTATGGATCTAATAATGGCACTCACATATATCATATTACTCTACCAACAAAATCATCAATTCAAATGTCAATATCCATCATCCGCTGCAGCTTGTATGGAGGGGGGTATTACGTGGGTACGAGGTGTGCTACAGATTTGGGGTTTTCAATGTTATATATGATACTAACGTAAGACTGTTGACTGAAGAAATCTATCAGTTGGAGGTCAGACGGAACTGGGGTTTTTATACCATTTTCGACATACGTTTGAATGGCTAATTGCCTCTTGTCCATATAGAGAAGAACCCGCGACATATCAATAGTGATGTATGATGTGCGATTGGAAATGAGTGAGTGTCATCGATTATGACACCTCGTCCATTGTTGACGATGTTCGAAAGGTAAACAATATTAGTCCGTGACACCTCATCTATTGTTGACGATGTTCAATCATTGAGCAATAGTGATCCGTGTCACTTCATCTATTGTTGACGAAGTATGATCGTTGAACGATGTCAATCCGCAACAGGGGGAGTTTCTTTAACCCCAAACGAAATCAGCTTGCAAAGCCTAATTAACATGTGCTGATCAGAAGCCGGTTGATTTGATTTCTGATATGTCATTAACTTTTGAGTAAATCAAACCCAGATTCTGTTTACTGCTGATCTAAACTGACGACGGCGTAGATAACCCACCCCCACACAGTTTTCACTTTTTGTTGTCAAAAGCTTTTTATTTATACCAATCCTTTATATCGCATTCACTTGCCCTAATTACAGCTACCATCGCAATTGCACGGGAGGAAATGTTCAAAAGATTCGGAAACAGAGTAGCGGCAGCAGCAGTGCGGTCACCGAGGGTCGGGCAAGGCCACCAACGCATCGGCAGATGTCGGTGGACGCATTCAAGCAGCAATGGTATCGCTGGCCAGGAGGCCACCAGCACAAAAGAAACACGGGCATCGTCGGTTTCGGCGGCGGAGGTGGAGAAATTCGTCAGGCTCAGCAACGAATGGTGGGACCCGATGGGGCCGTTCAAGTACCTGCACACAATGAACGGGCCGCGGATCCGGTTTGTGCGCGAGATACTGGCGGATCTCGCACGGCTGGCGCCGCAGGGCGACAGATTCAGCAAGCCGGAGAGTAAAAATAACAGTAGTGGTAGTAGTAGGCGCGGCAGAGCGTGGATCGAGGGGCTGACGGCCGTGGATGTCGGGTGCGGCGGTGGGCTGGCGGCGGAGGCCCTGGCGCGGCTGGGAATGCGGGTTCTGGGCATCGATGCGGCGCGCGAGAACATCGACATGGCGCGCGCCCACGCGCCGCGCGACCTGGACAATCTGCGGTACGCGCAGACGACGGCGGAGGAGCTGGTGGCGGAGCAGCGGCAGAAGGGTGGGGCCGCCGCCGACTCGTTGTTCGATGCGGTGGTCTCGCTCGAGGTCATCGAGCATGTGGCGGATCCGGTTCCGTTCTGCCGGTCGCTGGTGGAGCTGGCGAGGCCGGGCGGCGTGGTGGTTGTGTCGACGATGAACCGCACGCCGCTGTCGTTCGTCGTGGATGTGGTTTTGCCCGAGTATCTGCTGGGATCCGTCCCCCGCGGCACCCACGACCACAGCCGCTTTGTGCCGCCCGACGAGCTGCGCCAGATCTTCCGCTCCCTCGGGGCCGAGCTTCTGGATACGCAGGGCCTGATTCTCGATCCCTTCTCGAACACGTGCCATCTGGCGCCCGCCGACTTTGGGCTGCTGCGCAATGTTGGCGTGCAGGCCAACTACATCTCGGCGTTCCGCAAGAGCAAGTAGAGGGTGGTGGCGATCTGGTGTGGTCAATAAATGAGATGCGTGTCTGGGGCTTCTAGCTAGATGTTACTGGAGGGAGGGGAGGGAGAAATCGAAGGAAACACAACTACTTACTTGCTTGATTGCCTGCTTTCTAGTCGTTGACCAGAGTGAGGCGCTCGGGAGCGATTCCAAGGACAGAGTAGACGGCGCGCATCTTGCTCTCGAAGAAGCCGAAGACGCCCATCGGCATGACAGAGACGACGTGGCCGGTGCGCCCAAAGCGGCCCGTGCGGCCGGCCATGTGCAGATACGAGGCCGACGACGACGGCGTGTCGAGAACAAGCACAAGCGACGTGTCGGGCAGATCCAGCCCGCGCGCCGCCGGCTCGCTGATAAGGTAGACGGGCGGCGGCAGGCGCTGGCGCCTGTACAGCGTGCGGGGCTCCACAGCCTCCATTGCCGCCTCCGCCTCCGCCTGCTGCTTCTGCTGCTGGTCACGCGCGCGGAAGTGATCGAGGATGTCGCGCGGCACGATTCCAAAGGGACGCAGGCCCTGGATCAGCGCCTGCTTGTTGGCCGACGGATGCGTGAAGATGAGCACCGGCCCCGTGGGCGAAAAGTGCTCGATGACGTTGCCGGCCACCTCGCCAATCATGCCGCTCAGCATCCTGCGCGATTCGTTGGGATCGGTAGCTCCGAAGCCTTCTTCCTCGTCCGCATCCTCATTCTCCATCGGCCTGCGGTCCCTGCCGCCCTGTCTGCCAGCAGCGGCAGCCTGCGACTTGCGCAACCAGTCGTTCGAGTCTCTTGCGATGCGCTGCTTCTGGCGCAGGTTGCGGACAACCTGGCCGTTCTCGATGATGAGGCAGTGGTGCTTGATTGCGGGCGGGATATTGTGGGGCTCGTGCGCCTCGCGCTGTTTCCGCTCGAGATACGAGATCTGGCCGTGCATGCATCCGCTGACCTGCAGCCAGTGCCGCAGGCTGCGCGTAGGCGTGGCCGCCGCAACAACCACCTGCAGCGAAGCCGGCGACGCCGTGCTGAGTCGCCTGTCGCTCACGAGGATCTCATTCTCCCGGCGAATCCGACCCGCGGTGTCGCTGTTGCTGTTGCTGTCTGGCGATCGGGGCGCCGCCAGTCTGCTGGCATCGGCCGCCCGGAGCCGCGCCATCGCGCCCTGCGAGACGCTGGCGAATATCGACGACAGCCGCTGCACGGTCTCGGTGGTCAGTCTGGTGCGGGTGCCGCTGGCGCCGAGGTCGCGGATCTCGGACGGCGAGAGCGATGTTGCCAGCGTGCGCTGGTAGATGCTGGGCGCCCGGCTGTCATCGCCATCTTCCTTGCCGACTCCCATGACATGCGCGAGCATCGAGGTGCTGCCGCACATCTCCATGATCGCCTTCACCAGCACCTGGCCCAGCCGCGGCGGCGGAACAGAGGGAGTCGAGTGGCCTTTGCGTCTTGTCTTGTACGAACTGTTGTTGCTGCTGCTGCTGCCGCTGTGTCTGGAGTCCAGCGATAGCGTGCTGTCGATCTCGTCGACCACGAGCTTGCGCAGCCCAACAAAGCTCTCCAGATCCTCCCCCTCCAACGCCCCGCGCCCAGCCATCCTCGAGGCATACCGCTTGCTTCTGCTGTGAAGGGCCTGCAGGAACCTGTTGGGGTCGCCCACGCTGCTATCGAAGGGCGAAGCCAGCCGCTTGGCATCAGCCTCCTCCTCGGCCTTCACCTCCACCTCGGCCTCCGTGCCATCCGCTGTCTTCGGCCTGCTGCGCTCGGGCAAGATGGAGCCGCTGAACAGGTCGCGCATCAGCCGGGGCGGCCTGACAACAAGCGGCACGCTCGGGTCGCGGAACAGCTGGAGCAGTCTCCTGTAGGTGCCGATGACAACCACGGGGGGCCCGTGTCTATCGAGCACGCGCAGCTCGCGCCGATTGCTGGAGCCGCTGCCGGTGCCGCCGCCAATCCCGCCGAGCTCCTCCTCCTCGGCCACCGTCTGCGCAACAAACCGCTGCACGAACCTGATGGCCGGCAGCCTCGGGTACGCGCAATGCAGCAGCGCGTGGGACCAGGCCTCCAGCTGCAGCGCAAGCTCGCGGTTGGGCACGACGATAACCGTGTTGACCGCCAGCGCGGTGAACACCTTGTTCGTGGTGATCGGCGCGCCGTTGATCTTCATCGTCTTGATCTTGTGGAAATCGCGCACGGCCTGCGACAGCACGGCCGCCAGCATCATCAGCGTCTTGCCGGTCCCCGTTTCCTGCCGGATGAACAAGTGCTGCTCCACGTCGCACACCATTTCCCGCGCAATCGCCCTCTGCAGCGGCGTCGGCACCTCCACGCCGTGCAGCTCGCGCAGGGCGCGCACCAGCTCCTTGTCGATCCCGGGAATCGGCTGCTCTCCTTCTCCTTCCTCCAGCTCTGCCTCGCCAGTGGTAGCTGTTGTAGTTGTTGTTGTTGTGCTGATGCTTCTACTGCTGTGCTGCACACGCATTGCTGTCGTCCTTAGCGCTCCTGCACACTGTCTGTACCGCCCAGCCGCGACACACGCCGCCCGCCCCGCCTTGGCAATGCCGGCTCTGGCAATAGACGCCCGGCACGCCGCCGGTCGAACGCACAGCCGCACAACCAGACTCATATTCAATTAATAAGGTGTAGAGCAGAAATGAAATTCAGATTAGATTTTCTTCTAGGAAAAGAAAAAAAAGGAAAGAGAGAAACAGGCAGACAAGCTAGCCAGCCATCGATTCCCTCCCATCGGGGTGTTTTTACTCTTCAACCCGCGCGCATACAATCAATCCGCGAAAGTAAAAAAAAAAAAAAAAACTAACTCCCCCAACTTGATTCCCCACCCCACCTTCCTTGATCAGCAGCCGGAATCACCACCACCCAGCGGATCAGTAGTACTTTTTGGTCTGGTACATGGCTGTGACGTCGGGCGAAGGCGGCAGCGCAACCTCGCCGTGCATGTGCGGGGTCTTGTACATGGAAGTAACAGCGCCATGGGGCGGAAGTCCGAGAGCGCGATCAGCAGCGGCAGAAGCAGCAGAGGCAGACGGCTGCTGCTCCTTCTTGGCCTTCGACGCATTGCCCTTGTCCCAGGGACTGCCCTTGGCCAGCGGCTTGCTCTCCTTCTTGCCGCCCTGAGCCTTATTTGCAGCGGTATTGTCCTCCTTGTGCTTGCTGGCCATGGTGGCGGCCTTGCCATCGGGGATCCTGATGAGCGAGACGACGCCAAGCTCGCTGTCGGCCGCCACGCGGTCGACGATGAAGTAGCCGATGCGCTCCAGCTGGATGATCGAGCCGGCCGGCAGCGCGCCGACGTTGGCGTCGACGATGGCGGGCTCGACGAACTCGGTGGTCGGCGTCAGCGCGTCGGCGATGTCGTCGCCCTCCTCCAGCTTCTTCTTCGTGATCAGGTAATCGTAATCAAGCATCACGGCCTCGACCGGGTGGATCTGCGGGTGCTGGGCGAGCCACGTGAGCTTCTTCTTGGTGGCCCTGACGTCGCCCTGCAGATGCAGGGCCATCGTGACGCCCGTGACCACGCCGTCGCTGGCGCGCTCGATGGCCGAGACCACGGCGTTGCCCCAGTCCATCAGCGTCACCTCCTCGGCGACCGCCAGCGCGGCGGCGTCGGCCTGGTCGACGAACAGCTGCGCCGAGAAGACGGTCTGCTTGCTGCCGAGCGCGGCGTTCTTCTTGTGGCGCGGGACGTCGGCCACGTAGGCGGCGGACGGCGCGCCGGTAACGGTGACGGGGACAAGCGCCCGCTTGCGCAGCGCCGTGTGGCGGGGCGCCACGGGGTCGATGAGCTTCTTGTTGGCGGCCCAGATCTTGTCCCACTCGAGCAGCATGTTCTTCTGCGACGCGCCCTGCATCAGCACGTACTGGCGCAGCGCCTCGACGGTCATTCCGCGGCGGCGGATGCCGCGCACGGTGGGGAACCGCGGATCGTCCCAGCCAGACACCAGGCCTTCGTCGACGAACCACTGCAGCTTGCGCTTCGACAACAGCGTGTAGACGAAGTTCATCCGCGAGAAGTCCTTGATGGCCACCGGACGCAGGCCCAGCGCCGGGAAGAACCACT
>JANBUF010000111.1:0-10618 GCA_027579215.1 Coemansia sp. BCRC 34490 | reverse complement strand
CGTCGCGACCTTCTCGATAACCTGCTTGGTGAGGTTGTCGCTAGCGTTGTTGCTCCTGTCAACGTTGTTGCCAACATCAACCCAGATGAGGATGGCAACGGCTTGGTGCCAAACCTTCTTGGTCGCGTCAGTGCCACTATCCAGGCTTCGCCTACCGTCACCCTTCACATTTTCGACTCTGACAAGGACGAGGAAAATGATCTTATGCGTCGTGATCTGGTTGAGGATCTTCTTGGCGAGGTCCTCGCCAGCGTGGTTGCACCTGTCAACGTTATTGCCAACATCAACCCAGATGAGGATGGCGATGGCCTTGTTCCCAACCTCCTTGGTCGCGTCAGCGCTACCGTCCAGGTGTCACCCACTGTGACACTTCATCTGCTTGACTCTGACAAGGATGACGATAACCTTCATCGCCGCGACCTTCTCGACAACCTGCTTGGCGAGGTTGTTGCTAGTGCAGTTGCTCCTGTCAACATTGTTGCTAACATCAACCCTGATGAGGATGGCGATGGCCTTGTTCCCAACCTCCTTGGCCGCGTTAGCGCTACCGTTCAGATCTCTCCCACTGTGACTCTTCACATTCTTGACTCTGACAAGGATGAGGAGAATGATCTTCTGCGCCGTGATCTGGTTGAGGATCTTCTTGGCGAGGTCCTCGCCAGCGTGGTTGCACCTGTCAATGTTATTGCCAACATCAACCCAGATGAGGATGGCGATGGCCTTGTTCCCAACCTCCTTGGTCGCGTCAGCGCTACCGTCCAGGTGTCACCCACTGTGACTCTTCACCTGCTTGACTCTGACAAGGACAACGACAGCCTCCTTCGTCGCGACCTTCTTGACAACCTGCTTGGCGAGGTTGTTGCTAGTGCAGTTGCTCCTGTCAACATTGTTGCTAACATCAACCCAGACAAGGATGGCAATGGCTTGGTGCCTAACCTTCTCGGCCGTGTCAGCGCTACCATCCAGGCGTCGCCCACCGTCACTCTTCACATTCTTGACTCAGACAAGGACGACAGCGGCTCTCTTCTAAAGAGAAGCGCTGCCGCTAACGGCATCTACACCGAGAAGATCGATGACACCCACGTTGCCATCTACGTGCCCCTTTCCACCCTCACCAAGCACAAGAGCGAGGCCAATGTCGCCAGCATTCTGTCGGCCGCTAGATCTGAGAGCATCCAGGTTGTCAGCGTGGCATCTATGCCAACAAAGGTCGAGTCCTCTGCTCCCACGCCCATGGCCACTGGAATCCAGAACGACATCTACCTGCGCATTGTCGTTCCCAAGTCCAGCCTTCTCTGAATAACCTGGTAACAGTATTTCTTGTTGCCGAGTGTGCCAAGGAATAGTGGTAGCATGCGTGCACTTGTGTTCTGTCTTTTACAGAGCCGCGAGTGCTGGATCCTGTGTTTCTCTCTTTTCATAGCTATTTTATGCGTTTTTACATCCCCTTCTTTCTTCCCTATCTGACAAATACCATTTATTATCTGCATTTACATGTTGGTTGCGAAATGTATATGGCGGCTGCCAACTCATTCTTTCGCGCTTTTTTATTTGGAAAATGCATGGTCTATCATCCACACATGAAGTAGCTAATGCTAGTTCTAGTGATGAGGCCCAAAGGTCTCTTTCAATGGGATGTGATTGAGGTGAAAAAATAATGTTCAGTGCCACAGAATCTTTTTCCTTCCCTTTCAAAGTCTAATATTTTCTCAAATAATAGTTGGCTAATTTCTTTTTGTTCTGACAGAATCCAGTTCCGTGTTATAATCGCTCTTACTTCTCTTTTATTCTTTGGTTCTTTGCTATACATTTCGAGTGCGCCGCGCGAGACCTAAAGCAGAATAAAAGAACAAAAGACCAAGGCATTTGCTATAGCTGAAGAGCGTGTAGTGCCAAAGAGAACAAGCTCTCTTTTTGTACTGCCAGACGCGCAGTTCTTTGAATTACGTGAACTGCTCTTCATAAGCCAGGCCCTTTCGAGTCACACCACAATGAACGACAGCGTCACATTCCTCATAGCACTAGGACTTGTGTTCCTTGTGCTGCGCTGGCTACTGAGTAAGTGCACCTCTTCCTTTAGCTTGGTACAAACAGCCCCAGAGGGGTTTTGTCATGTGGGCATGTATGAGCTCTAGCAACTATGCAGCAACTATCCACACGGTTATAGCCAGACTCACTAATAGCAAATGAGCAACATTGGTATTGATAATAATAGGTCAGGGCGGCGCAGAGCAAGGCCAGGAAGCAGGCGTAAGGCAGTCGAGACGCATGCACATTGTGCGAACGGAGCATGTCCAGACAATCCAGGCCATGTTTCCTGACATTCCCGAGGCGGCGATCCGGGCAGATCTCGCCCGCACAGGCTCGCCAGCAGTCACCAGCGACAATATTCTGCGGAATGGCGGAGCTCTTCCTATGCCACCGACGACTCGTGCAGAACAGAACGCAAGCACCGCTGCCGCCGCTGCTTCTATTGCCGCCGCTGCCGCTAGCAGTGGCCATGCAAACAATGCTGCCGCAAATAACGGCCGCCGGGGCTCAGGGATGGCTGGCGGTGCAACGTCATCGGGGATTGCGCTCAACGCATCGCATTCGCCTCTAGTCAGCCGGCTGCGCATTTCAAAGGACACTGAGGCAAGCGAGCTGCCGTTGGCGCCTCCCAAGGTGTGGGAGACCGATCCGAGCAAACGGGCCGATGTGCTGCGCAAGCGGAAAGAATTCATGCTGATGGAGGCGCGGAAAAAGTACCTCGACAAGCAAAACACACCGCCGCCGGGGACAAGCGAGGCCAGCTCATCTGTATCTACAAAAACATCAACCGTGGCCGATGGCGAGGCAGTGCAACCAGAGCGAGCAATTGCCTCCTCATCGTCGTCATCGTCATCTGCTGCTGCTGCTGCTGCTGCTGAGGCTGTTCCAGCCGCAAGCAATGCTTCCTAAGCCTGACCACTCGACAGTGACATGCATTTTATATTGTCGTGTAGGCCGTTTATCCATAATGATTTTTTTATTTGTTTTGTTCAATGGAGTGTGGCTAGAGTACGCGTTGCGGGCGGTTTTGCCTGCACTGTTCTTTGATCAAAACTGTAGTGGGTTTCTGAAAGGGAAAAAGGCTGACTTTGGCGGATTGGGGGAGTAGAGGATTGTCATTCGGTCCCCGATAAAAACCGCTTAAAGTTTGGAAACTTTCTCTCCTTTCCCTCCTTTCCCAGCTTTCAAACACTTTTGTTTTCTTCATCTCTATCACGTACAACCTGCTTAATCGCTCCCTTTTCCTTGCTTATACAGAGAAACAAAAAAGCGACGACCATGGCCTCCAAGCTCGCAGCCGAGTGCATTTTCTGCAGAATCATCAAGGGAGAAATCCCGTCGGTCAAGCTATTGGAGACCACCCACAGCTATGCCTTCCTCGACATCGGACCTCTTTCAGATGGACATGCGCTCGTAATCCCCAAATACCACGCAGAGAAGATGCACGAGCTTCCTGACGAGTTCCTGGCCGACTCCATGCCGGTTGCAAAGAAGATTGCAAAGGCATTGAAAATGGACAACTACAACGTCCTCCAGAACAACGGCAAGATTGCCCACCAGGAGGTGCCTCACGTCCACTTCCACGTCATCCCCAAGCCTAATGAGGCCGAGGGCTTGTCTATGAGCTGGCCGGCCAAGAGCGCCGATGTCGAGAAGCTGAAGGAGCTGGCTGGCAGCTTGAAATTTGACAACTGAAACGATTGTGCATCGTCTTGGTTGGTTGCTTTACCAGCCTCTTCTTTTTTATACTAGCTGAGGATCTGTTTGTCGACTTTCTCTAAATATGCAAATAAAAACGTAAAAGAATCAGCGGCTGAGACACCACTATAGCAGCTATCTCTCTTTGCGGTGGCGGCGTCTGCTGCTACGATCTCTGTGTCTTTCTCTGTGCGTGCTTCTGCTTGAGCGTGAGTGCGATCTGTCCCTTGATCTGTTACGGCCTTGGTGTCTGCTGGGTGACCTGGATTCGCGATAACTTCTGCGATTCCTGCTGTCATGTCGTCGTCTCTCGGCCTGCTGTTTGTCGCTCACTAATCTGTCAGCCTGCTTGCTCAGCTCATAAGCATCAATCTCCGCACAAGCACCACTGCCTCGCCTGCCAACAACTTCCTCAAACTTTCTAATATCTGCCCGTGCACGGGAAATTCGACCCTTGTGGATGTATCTACAAAGCTTTTAAAAGAAGAATGCAAAATGCAGCATCCTGGTTAGTGCGCAGTTTATCAACAGTCGTCATCATATCTGCAACGCCAGCACACGACGTCCTCCCCCCTCTCTCTGTCTAAAACTTACACTTGTGCTCTCCGGCCAAGCGCCATTGCGCATTCCGGGTCGAGCGACAGTGCATGGTCCAGCTTGTCAAGAACATCATGCCAATCTCCGCCATTTTCGGCTGGCTCTGGTATACTCTGAGCAATGTGGTCTGCCCAGTCCTCGTTCTGCCGTTTCTGCAGCTCAAGATAGTCGCAGGGCGAAAGCGATGCTTTATCGCCCTCATTGTTGCCTTGCACAGAATACGACATACCGCGATCGGATATTCCAAACAGCTTTTCAGCCTCGCTCATGGTGTCGGGGCACATTGTCCGCGTATCGCCATGCTCGCGCCGTTGTGTCAGATACTTGTGCCATTCCTGCGACCCTGGCTGTGGCTTTGGGAATGCTTCTGACATATCGGGGCATACATGTATCTTTTTCTAAACAAAACAAAAAGCAATGTGAACGACGGGTGTATATTACATATTCTCTGGTGGTCGGGAAATCTCTGTTTCTAAATTATCTTTATTTCCATTTGGCGCATATTGTGGTTTTCTGCCTTTTCTTCTTTTTTTATATTCTCAACTACGAGTTACTAAACAACATTTCAGGCTCTTTAGAAATACCGACGCAATCAGCACACCTCCCCCCATAACCACCACCTTGCTGATGGGCTATTGCTGCAAGGCCCTTTTCACAAGAGTTTAACATAAATAAATGGCAACTACGCCAACACTGTTTCTTTCTTCTTTCTCTTCTTTGTGCCTCACTGTTTGCTCGTGAGCAAAATTGTTCAACGCTGTCTGTTTATATTAACCTTTTTACACTGCTCCCTCTGTAGTTTTTGCAGATATCTGTCGTTGGCAGTCACTGGAGCCAAGAAATAAATAAAGCACATGCCGCCGTACCAACCGCCGCCGCTGGGTAAGTTGTCAGTAAAATCATTCCAGCTCCTCCATTATCAGCGATCTACTTTGATCAGGCCCATGCAGAGGTAGGGAAGAGGGCCTGGTGTTTATGTGTGTTCTCCATTACTGATTGTACATTTCAATATGCCTTATTATTTCTGGCTCACTCAATGTAGAAAACCACGGACAGCAGAGAAATCCACCATACAACAACAATGTGAGAAGGGGCCAACACGGACAATATTACCCACCCGGTCGCCGAGGACCGCCGCAACCATCACCAATGAATGCTATGCCAATGTCTCCGCCGACATCAAAGAGACAGCAACAGCAACAGTCGCAGAAAATGCTATTAAACCCGTTTGGGCCTCCATCCGATCCAGGCTACGTGGAAGAGAATGCAAATGACCGACGTGGCGGCAATAGAAACTACAGTGCAGACGATAACCACCCGGTTGTTGCATTTGTCAGCGGTATTGCCACTCTAGTTGACGATGAGTCGGTTAAAAAGATCCTCGATGCTTGCGGCAAAATAGTGGCCTGGAAAAGAGCGTACGACTCAGACGAGCGGCCACAGTCCTTTGGCTTCTGCGAATTCCAGACCATGAGCGACGCTGTGCGCGCAGTACGTGTTTTGGCTAGTGCTTGTGAAGCGCAAAAAGGGGCCTCCGAGTTTAGGCGGCTGAGCATCACGGTTGATGTTAGTGTGCAGAGTGATCTTGACACGCAGCTCTCGATGCTTGAGTTGCAGGATGGCACCAAAGATGATAGTCCCACGCAGGTGGCGCTTGAGTTGGTTAAGAATATTTTTAGCGAGCTTGAGGAGTCGATTGACAAAAAGAAAAAGGATAGCAACGTTGCCAAGACCGAGAAGGGAGAGGATAGATTACATGGCGCTAGCGACGATGATGAGGAAATTACCGAGACTAGGAAAAAAGACATAGTGGATATTGAATCTGGATCAGGATCTGGCAGTGCAGATCACAAAGACAAAGCTAAAGGTGCACCATATAATCCCGGTGAGCACGAGGATGGGTCGGACGCTGAAGACAGCAAGACACCGTTTTCTATGGAGGAAGAGGAGACGTGGGAAAAAGAGAAGACCCAGCAGATCCGATACAAGCGCTATGTTGTTGGAGCCGAGGAGCGTGAGCAACGTATGGCCAAGGAGCAGACAGAGCGAGAGGATAGGCTGGAGCGGAGTGCAATGCGCGAGCTCGATCGCATCGAGGAAAGGCAGAGGGCTCGGGATTTGATGGCAGAGCTATTGCTCAACTGGGACGACAAAAAAGAAAGGAGCTCGCGTGAGCACAAGTACTATAGGGACCGCGAAAGGTGGTGGCGACATCGCAAGGCCGCTCGTGCACGTGAGCTTGAGCTGGATGATGCAGATAGGCGTCGGGAGGAGCGCGAGATGGAGTTGGCAGAGAAGGAGAAGCAGGCTGTCAGCAAGCCACAGCATACCGAGAACTCCACTGGCGGTGTGGATGAAGAGTCTGAGACGACGATGAAAGAAGGCGAGCCACAAACCACTGAATCTACCGATCGGCGAGAGAAGATCGAGGCATTAATTAAGGAGATTCCAACGGATACGGACGAGCTTTTTGCGTGGCCTCTGAAGTGGAACTTTGTGGACGAGCATGTGCTGGCCACAAAGATTGAGCCCGCAGTAACAAAGCGTCTCGTTGAGTATCTCGGAAGCGATGCAGATGATGGCTCAGTTGAAGAGCTGGCTGGGTTTATCGTTAGCCATATACGCGACCACAACACGCCTAGCAGCCTTGCCGAAGAGCTGGAAATGGTCCTGGTTGAAGAGGCATCCGTATTTGTGGCCCGCATCTGGCGTGTTATTGTTTACGAGTCGGAAGCCAGGGCCCGAGGACTTGTTTGATTGCAAAGAGAGAGAGAGAGAGAAAAGGCACAACCCATGTTCTTTGTCATTCGTACTTTATAACGTTCAGTACCGTTTGCACCAGCTATTTTTACTCTGCGAATATGATAGTGTTTGGAAAAGGAAAAACAAAGACTAATGTTATTCATTTCTTCAGGAACTTTGACGAATGAAGGCAATTGGTGCTGGAAATGCGGTATTCAAATGCCTGCGGCGGAGAGACAGCTGCAAGCTTGTGGTAAAGCCTTCCTAGCTTGTCAAATTGCTCTGGATCAACGGCATATTTTGCGGCTGCGTGCTCGGCCAGAACAAACACAAAGTACACGGCGCTTTCCTTGTTATGGATAGGCACAGTCTGTGACTGCGACCCGAGTCCCTCTACTGCATCGCTGGCGCCGCCCCCATTGTTGTTATTGTTGCTACCGCCTCCGTTGGCAGTGCTGTATTCCGTGGAAAGAATGGAGGTGCATTCGATCAAGAATGAGATCACTTGCTCGTGCGCGCAATGGCGGACATGTGCAAGCTGGTCAAACAGTCCCAACAACGGAACCGCTTCAATAGCGTGGGAGATGACGCCATCAGTGTTGGCGCCCTTGATTCCCTGGCCAGCCAGGTCCAGTCCCTGGATTGCGGAGTTGACGATAGCCGCAGCAACGCCCTTGGTTTCTTTGATATGCAGAACCAAGCTCAGCATAAACGCATCGCATTCAAAGGCATTCTGGCGCAGCTCGAGCGCAACGTCAGGCTGGTGCGTGTCATCGGCTGCCGTGCGCACATACGCAGTATCTGGCAGTCCTAGCGACGCTTTGAAGGCCTCGCTGACGGCTGGAAGCCAAATGTTCAGCATCGCCATGTCAAACTCCGCTATGCGCTTCAAGAGGAACACGTGGAGCACCTGGCGAGCAAGCTCGCTGGACGACAGTATTGAAATATCCTCGGACGACGGCTGAAGGCTGCTCATCTTGCTGTACAGGGAATCGCTATCGGGGAAGGCACCCGCGTGGTTGAGCTGCGCCTTTTTACCAACGCTGCCTTTCTGCAGATGGAGCTGGTATGAGCCGAGTTTGTGGTCGTGCTTGTCGGAAGCCAAGATAAACGGAATTATCGAGCGGAAGAAGACGCGTGTGACGGAGCGGTCAACCTTTGGAATCTTGGGTCGTTCTTGCGACAACAGAGTATGCGCAGACAGCCCAATGATAGACATGAGGCTTGGCCAAGTAAGATCCGTGTATCTGGTGCTGACTTGGGCGTTTGGCGCAATGTCCTTGAGAATGGAGAATATGTACTGCGCCAGAATGTGCCGCGAGTATGGGCTGCTGAGGATTAAGGCAATCTCGCCGTATGGGGCGTTATCTGGATCAATGCCATCAAAATACTTTTGGAGCTCAAGCACGCGACGGTCATCCATTATCTGCTTCATGATGCAAGCATCGAGGGACCACGCGAGCTTGTGGCACACGTCGTTTCGGGTGATCTCGGAGACGTCGTTTTCGTGCATGAACATTACGAGATCAAGACGGAGCGTGCCAAACACTGGGTTGTTTGTTTCAAGGAACCTGTGACGTACCATCCCAAGCGTTTGCATGTAAAGCTTTAGATCCGCATCGATGGCGCTGCTGATCTGCGTGAGTGCCGGATGGACTCGACGGCGTCTCGAGTACGACTTTACATTCGTGCTGAATATCTCTCGCGACATGTCCAGCAGCTCCTCGTTCTTCGCGTAGTTGTCAATCAGGGGCATCATGTACCCTGCAAACAAGTTGTAATCACGGCGCCACAGCTCACGCTTGACCGCCACACTGCACTTCTGGTACAGCCCAGGTGTTTGCAGAATGGCTTCGCAGATATCATCAGGGACTAGTCCTGGATGTCTTTCGAGAAGCATAAGCGGAAGATGTTGCAGTCTAGGGACTGCAAGGTAGTGCTTCATCTGGGACAATAGCGCAATGTGCTGTTCTGGCGGAAGCGTTTTCTTCTGAATATGGGCCTCTGCCGACAAAAGGGTGGCTCTAAGCACGGACTCGTGGATTCCCCATTTTGTGTGGCCAAGCGAGTGGAGCAGACCGTATATTGCGTCAGCAGCGGGAATATCCAGGCCATTCTGGGCGCTAAAGTCGTGGATGGCTTGGTTTGGTTTCCCCATGCTCATCATACGCTTGATCCTCTCCTTGCCTGCATCCATGATAAGGTAATGCTTCTGTCCGTGGGGGTGGTCCCGGTGGCTTGTATCGGCAGCAGCCGGATTGCCGTCGTTGCCATTACCATTACCATTGCCATTGCCGCCACTGCTGCTGCTATTACTCGAGCTGCTCATCATAGAGCTCCCTTTTTTCTGGGCGAACGGCGTATAGAGGAATTTAGAAAAGAGCGCTGTGATTAGTTAGCAAGACGAGGGAGGATGACTGAATTGGACTGATGAGGCGTCTGGAGGATGGTTCTTTCGGGCAGAATGACATTGTCGGAGGAATCAGCATCCAGGAAGTCCAATGTGGGATATGCAAGTGCATTATTTGTTTAATCATGTGATGAGCGTGGATGTGGATTGCATGCAGATTATGTATGCCTGAGCAAAATACAATTAGACTTGTTAGTTTTGCTAGTTTCATTGTCCACAAGATACAGCAGCAGCACTAGGGCATTGTGCTTTTTTTTTTCTACAACCATGGAAAATAAAATGACGGAGAAGCAAGTGGAGTGTAGCTCAAGGCATTAAAATTGGATATCACATTGTATAAAGCAACATAACATCATCCAGCAGTCGCTAAAAGGGGGTGGTGACCACAAGTTGTTTTGGGAAGAACGGAGATATCACTTGAGAGAAGGGGGTGGGTTTTCGGCATTAAGACACACATTTACGATTCCGAAGAACATAACATTGAGCAGATAATTCGAGTGACTAAGGCCGTGGATACAGAGCGAACCAAGCCAAGCTACCGCTTGTTCTTTGTTTTGCTTTTGGGGGATGGGGTGTGGATTATGCCTATTGCGGAAGGCACACCTTCTTTAATTAGCCATGGAGGTATGCCGGACGGACATTTTTGTAATTTGTGAGAAATTGGCCAGTGCAGCTGTAGCAGCCTTGGGTAAATGGAATTCGTTTAAAGGAGAGATTTCCTTGCGTTATCTGGAGCCCTCTTGATAGAAGAAAGTTTGAGTAGTAGATACGCGAGTATTTTGTAGATTTTTCTTTCTATTTCTCCCTACTTACCGGCAAGACTTTTTATATGACACTGGAATATTTTAGTTACTAGCGCAACGCACGTAGTCGCCAATAACTTTTATATCCAACTTATTTATTTATTTATTTATTCATCTATACATTTGCTCGCTCTGTGCGGCATTATATCCTAAAATCAACACGACTACGGCAAAACGAGCAGAAGATCCAAAGATGAGCCTTGGAAAAAGCAAAGATGACTCCACCGCGGGAACCAACAGTGCAGAGAAAGACAATGAAAATGTGCCAGCGATTGAGACCATTGATGCGGAACTTCAGCAGCGGCAGCAGGAGCTGGACAACATCAGCGACGAGCGC
>JANBUF010000110.1:0-10652 GCA_027579215.1 Coemansia sp. BCRC 34490 | reverse complement strand
CAACTGGGGCAAGTGCTCTCGTGAGTGGGAGCTGCTGCCCGACACGCCGCCGATATTCCGCAAGGTGCTTGCTTGACCAAGGGGAGAGAGAGAGAAGCCGCATCGTCATCACCTCTTTCCTGGATTCTTTTGTTCTGACCTTAATTTTAATACTACTTGTTCGATCATATTGCAATCCTTGGTTGCCTCTGATTTAGCCCTGTGTTTTTTTCTGTCGCGTTTGTGTCTGATTGGCTGTGATTGGTAGAAAAGAGGAGAAAAGAGGCGTTAGCTGGAGTCGTGGAAAAAGGGGGCAGTGAGGGAAATCCGCACTTTTAACAAAATCTGTGACGACTGTTGGACGAAATCAAGGCTTCTGATGCTTACGGCAATTTTGGCTCATAGCGCTTCTATTCTAGCCTTTGTGTCGTAATGTGTTTTTTCTTGTCCCCAACAGCAGCTGATTTAGTAATCTTTTTTATAATTGGAAAAAAAAGTTTGAGATAGCCTAAAAGGGGCAACACAAGCGCTTCTTCTTCATCTTATCTTTCTTGAGACTTTTTTCTATTTTTCGTTTCATCTATAGATAGATACTTATAAAACTTTCTTCTTCTTAAAAATGCCGTACACCGAGGGAAACGCAAAGAACGGAGCCAAGCTCTTCAAGACCCGGTGCGCCCAGTGCCACACCGTCGAGGCTGACGGAGCCAACAAGGTTGGGCCCAAGCTGCACGGACTCTTTGGTCGCCAGTCCGGCCAGGTCGAGGGCTTCCAGTACACCGATGCAAACAAGGACAAGGGCGTCGTTTGGGACGAGAACACCCTGTTCGACTATCTGGAGAACCCAAAGAAGTACATTCCTGGCACCAAGATGGCCTTTGCTGGTTTCAAGAAGCCAAAGGAGCGCAACGACGTTATTGCCTACCTCAAGGAGTCGACCCAGTAAATGGTTTCCTCTCTCTTGTTCCTTCACCCTGCTCGTTTCCTACTCTTCTTATGACACCTTCTGTTTGCTCTTCTTTTTTCTCTTTCCTTTACATATTGCTTTTCTACAACGCAGCAACTAGAGTTTAAATATCATTGAATAAACTGGTTTGGTGGCTTCATCTTCGCGATGCGAGTACTGCAACAGCAAATGCACAATACTAATGCTGTGTGTTGGCTGCTGTTTGTTGAACTTGGTAAATGGAAAATAAAAGGCGTGTTAGATATCCAAGAATCCAAAAGGTTATCTTATCTATCTCTGTTCACCAGACTGGCAGATGTGCCGCTGCCCGAAGATGATCTCCTGCTGCTGCGCCGCTCATGCCTGGTAATCGAGGGCGGTGCATTGGTTGTGGCTGCGGCATCGCTAAACTCGGCAGCAGTATCCTGAACGCCTTCATCGCTCGACAGGTCGTCGGGCTTGGGAAGAGGAGGAGAAGGAGGAGTATTGGTGCCACGCGCAAGGAACGGAAGGCTGGAGCCGACGAATAGCTTCTGCACATCCTCCAGCTTAAGCCCCTTTGTCTCGGGAACCATTGCAAAAACGAAACACACGCCGACAGACAGAATGCCGGCGTAGAACCAAAAGGTGCCGGATGCAGTGATATGCTGGGTCATGGTCAGAAACGTCACAGAGACAATAAAGTTGCTCACCCAGTTTGTTGCTGTTGCAATACTGCCAGCCTTGCTACGGATCCCGTTGGCAAAGATCTCGGACTGCACCAGCCAGGGCACGTTTCCAAGGCCAATCGCATACAGTGCTACGTAGAAGACAAGCGACGCCAGTGCAAGCCAGGTGCCAGCCCTTTCGCGTGCAGTCGTGGAATCGCAAGCGTCGGTGAGATCGGGGAACATTCCATCGCCCTTGGCTGCACAAAGCCCCGCTCCCGGCGACCAGTTGCACTTGTCATCCAGCGTGCAAGCACCACAAAGCGCGTATTCGGCACACGTGTCCTTGGTGATCTTGACCAGCCCAACAATGAAGATAAACGCGATTCCCAAAAGAATGAGCCCGAGGATCATGCCAACAAACGACACCAGGAGCAGCTTGCGCCGTCCGTACCGATCGATGATGGCAATGGCGGCAATCGTCATGACCATGTTGGTAGCCGCAATGGCAATGGAAAACTGCGTGGCGCTCTTCGTGCTCGAGAACCCTGCCATCTTTAGGATCGTTGCCGAGTAGTACATGGCGGTATTGAATCCGCTGAACTGCTGCATTAGCTGCAGCACACACGCAACAACAAGCGGTCTGAAATTGGTGGCATGCAGGAGATCGCGGTATCTGGTGGCGCTCTCCGTGCGCATCGAACGATGCATGCTTTCGAGCTCCTCATCCACGACGCTGCCAGGCACCTTGGATCCGTACACGCGGCGCAGAATTGCGCGTGCGCGGTCCTCCTGTCCGCGCCGGATCAGAACGCGCGGCGACTCTGGCAGCCAAGGCAGACAGAAGAGCTGCACTGCGGCTGGAAATGCGGAGATGGCGAACATCCAGCGCCATCCGTTGTGCACGTCAGCAAGTCCCCATGCAATCAGATACGCGATCAGCTGGCCTCCGGTGATAGCCAGCACGTTGAGCGTCACCAGTCGGCCGCGGAACTCCTTGGGCGCCAGCTCGCCAATATACAGCGGCACAACCATCGAGGCAGCGCCAACGCCCAGCCCAACAACCACACGCCCGCTGATAAGAACGGAGTAATTCCCGGAGAATGTCATTATCAGCGCACCGATAATGAATACCACGGAGGCGAGAAACGTAATCACCCGACGGCCCCAGCGATCGGCAAAGTACCCTGCAAATAGCCCGCCTGCTATGGCGCCCAGAGTGGTGCCGCCGACAATAAACTCCTGCTGCGTGTTGGAGAGGTGCCACTCATCCTTGATTACAACTAGGGCGCCCGAAATGACGCCAGTGTCGTACCCAAAGAGTAATCCTCCGATGGTGATGCAGAACACCACAAAGAACACGAAGCGTGGCGGCACTGCTGACATCCTGGTGGCGTCGTTGCTGTTGCTGTTGCTGCTGCTGTTGCTGGCAGAGCGTGCGTGACCGCTAGCGTGCGGCGTGTCTTCAGAGCCCTCCTACAAGAGATGGCGGTAGTGGAAATCAAAAAGTATTTCTTCCTTTCGCTGTGTTTAGGAACCGATCCTCATATACTCTTTTAACCGAAAAATGAAAGAACCATATAGAAGAAGAAAACGCCCCACCTGCCGACTATATTGCAAAAAGAGTCTCGAGTGGGTGGGAGAATAAAGCTTACATTGTCTGTGGGCTCGGCCTGTGGAACTCGAGTAAAAGTGTGTCGCTCGGTTCTACAGCCCAGAAAATAAGCAAGAAACAGAATAAAAGTCAGTTAGCCCATTCGTTCGTCAAAGTTTGGTTCGGATACGGGGTGGAGAGATAAGTGGGGTGGAGGAGAAGAGGGGAATGTTGCTGACAAGAAAAAGAATGGCATTCTTAATCAAGCAGTGTTGCTTAATATGGAAGTTACCTACCTTCGTATCCAGTCCATTGTTGGTTCCTAAATCCACATGCAATTCGTGCGGGTGCTTGTCGGCTGAGTTCATAATAACGATGCTCAAAACCCCCCCTTTTGGCGGTGTGTGATTAGAAAGAGGCAATGAAATCCTACAAAGATCTATAGATGCTTCTGTGAAAAGGAGGATTCACGTATGGGATATGCACAAGCAACGACAGTCTGAAGCTTAAGAACGACATAAAAGTCGAATAAAAAAGTATGTGAAGTCTAGGAAAGCAAAGAAAAGAAGCAGAAGCGCCTCCTCGATAACACACTAGGAAGAGCTGAATCGGCCATAAAAGAAAGCTCCCTCTCATTTCGGCTAAAAAAAGACATTCCTTAAAGTACATCAATTAGAAAAAGAGGGAGCAAGGCTTATTTAAAGAATCCCATGCTGGTAGTTTGCAAAAAAGAGGTTGTGCTAGTGCAATATTCCTCTTCGCTTGGACACGGATTCATTTGTGCTGGATAGCAAACAATCGCTTGTTAAGGAGGCTGAATGCCAACATGTCTGGCATGTGATGCCACCCTATATCATTGGCAAGTGTCTACAAATTCGAGTCACTCGGCTTTGGAAGTAAAAGTATATTGAACAAGGTTACTTTAATTTAACAGAAAGGAAAACAAAGATTAAGAAAATAAAGGCTCAGAACGCAGAAGACACACGCGTTCGTGGAATATTAGTCAGCTTGATGATAAATCGACTTTTTATATTTGGAAAAATAAGGTATATTAATCAGCATGCAGCGTACAACAACCACACGTGAGATGGTCTTTTCTACCTGTGCAATTGAAGGGTGCTGCGGGTTGTTACATGTAGATTCTTAAAAATATAATTTCTGGATCAAAACAAACCAATCAGAAAGGCAAGCTGATGAATTAATAGTCGGAGTATCCGTGCGAATGTATCGGAATTGAATTATTAATGATATCGTTGCGTATTTCGTCATTATTTTTAATAATGGCGACTTTCAGTGGCGGCAATCGTGTGCGTTCAGAGACAACACCCTCTTTTCTGGTCTTTGTGATCAGCAATACAATATTCCCATTCAGGAAGGGGGGAATCGCACTTGAAATCCGACTTGAACAAACTGTTCTAGACCCCAAGGATAGGATATAAAATGGAAGGTCAATTCCACCCGTTTGCAAGAGAAAAATTCAATTCTGAATTCCATATTCTATAGTATCGTTCACATCATCCACACTCGCCCCGTCTTCCACTCCACGCTTGAATCTCAAGATACCAAAGTCAAACAAGAAAATGAGCAGCACTGCGATTCCGTACGAGAAGAACGGGTACACTCTGTACTCAAACCACCTATGTCCCTACGCACAACGCGCGCTCCGCGCGTTCAAGGCCGCTGGTGTTCCGCACAAGGTCGTTGAGATTGACTTGAATAACAAACCGGCGTGGTACGCACAGGTCAACCCGCAGCTCAAGGTGCCAGCGCTGAAAACTCCCGATGGGACAATTCTAATTGAATCGCTGGTGGTAGCGGAGTACGTGGCCGAAGAGTTTCCCTCGGCAGGTTTGCTCCCCAGCAGCGCTCTTGAGCGTGCACAGCTACGCCTGTTCATTGAGATCTTCAGCTCTCGCTTCAACCCGTTTATCTACCGCATTCTGGGGACCAGTGATGCGGACGAGCAGAAAAAGCACACAGAGACGCTCTTGTCTGGAATCCGCGCAGCCAGCAAGGAGCTTCAGGAGCAGTGGGAGAGACCCAGCGGCCAGGGCGGCCCATTCTGGGCAAACGGCAGATTTGGGTTTGCTGAGATTGCGCTGGTGTCGCTCGTTAACCTTCTTACCGTCGTTGATCACTATCGCGGCGTAAAGGTCCCCGAAACCCAGGACTACGCTGCGTTTAATCGCTGGCGTGATGCGTTTACCAAGGACCCGTTGTTTACAGAGTTCAACCCTAGCCAGGATGTTCTATTTTCTGCGTACAAGAAGTTTGTAGTGGATAACTAATCGTTTGCTTATTTGTGATTGTTCATTTTGATGTAGTTTTTATTGAAAGAAATTGGTTTATAGCCTTTAACGCTACTTTAATGTTTCCTAACAGTGTGTTTTGTTCACAGTTATAACGTCAATATTATAATTTTATGCCTTGTTTATTATTTGTCTTTCCAGCCAGATATAATGTTTTCTTATCACCGGCTTGTACGGCTGGAGACAAGTACTCCGGATTGTAGCGAAATGCATCTTTGGTAAAATAGACAATCACAAAAACAAGGGGGTTAAATCGGATACTTTTCATAGACAGTACCCACATCTTTGTGTGTGGATCTGTCATTGGTGCAGTTGTGGCGATTTGCACAAAAGATTTTCGTTATACGTGATTTCTCCGCCCGAACGGTTGGAATTAGTGATGGCTGATGTTGATTTTCTAGCCTGCCGGAGCCACATCCGAATCAGCGATACAGGATAGAATAGTCTATACGTGCGCAATAGATGATGTGGCCACTGTGGGCTGGCTAATTTTCTTTGCAATCAACTCTGTGAAAACTGAAAGGAACCTCCGGATATTCCTTCTAATTGGATTTGTCATAAAAGATGTGAGATGGCGGTGCTTTTCAATTATGCTCGCTCTTTCCTCTGATCATTTCCTTTTTGAATCCCTTTTTGTGTTTTATTTTTTCCACAGCATTGTTTTTATTTTATATACAACCAATAATGAATATCAGCAGCAGCAGTAGCAGCAGAGTAACAATCGACGGTGTCGAGTATCCGTACGAGAAGGACGGATACACCATATACTGCAACCGACTATGCTTTCTTGACCAGCGTGTGCTCTGTGCATTCAAGGTTGTTGGAGCACCACACAGCATTATCCACATTAATGTTTATAATCCGCCTTCTTGGTATGCCCTAGTTAACCCACCGCTCACAACAGGAGTAATAAGAACACCCGATGGAACCATCTTGAACGACTCGATGACTATTGTTGACTACGTTGCCGACTCGTTTCCCTCGGCAAACCTGATGCCGCACGATGCTATTGGGCGCGCACAGCTGCGCATGTTTGTCGAGCTGTTCAACTCTCGGCTCAGTCCATATATCTTCCGTATTCTGATGTCTGGTTCGGTAGAAGCTCAAAGGTCAAATTTTGAGTTGCTACTATCTGGTGCGCGCGAAGCCAACATCCACATAGTCAAGCAGTGGCAAAGGCCCAGTGGTGGGGGTGGACCATTCTGGCTCGGTAATCGGTTTGGATATGTGGAAATTGTTCTTGCACCGGTTGTCAACACACTTGTGGTTCTTAAACATTACCGTGGATTGGAGATTCCTGAAACTCTGGAGTATGCTGCATTTAACCATTGGCGCAGCGAGTTCTCCAAAAGCCCGTTGTTTGTGGAACCATGTCCTTCAAATCAGGAGATGATAGCTGCATTTGAAAATGTTGTGGTGTAGATAATGTTGTTTTTGGTTTGGTTTGAGAATAATATTAAAAATGTTTCTTTTGTAATTGCGAGGAGGCTAACTACTGGTAATAACTAGTAAAAGGTAAGATTGCAACAATAGGAAATGAAAACAATTTGTATTAAATATGTTTGTTATATCTATGATATAGACTAAGCAGTATTCTGCTTGTGTGCCATCTATTCAAGAATGTAAGTCTAGTTCAATATCATTCTGTAAAACATAGAACACTACACGTGTACTTGAAAGACAATGCCGATTAGCCATTCTCACATACTGTAGAAAATATTTGCAAATGTTCTCTTTGCATAGCGTTATACTTGCCTCACTGAGTTTAGGCCGTCGCTGTCACTGGCTAAACCGGCTTGGATGTTTTCTCTGCTCCTAATCGCAAGCAAGTATCCCAGCTCCTTTTTTCCTAAATGCAAGCTGATTTACAACTTTGGTACATGCAACGGATGAAGAAGTGGGGCTAGGACAATCTTTAGCAAACAAATCACGGAAGATTCTTTTTGGGCGTGTCATGCTCGTAATGTGCGATTTACATGGCCGATTTTCAGGACACATGGCAGATCTGGCAGTGTGGTAAACAAATTAGGGGCTGTGGTTGCTGGTGATGGTAATGTTTTTTCGGATACAACTATCAACAGATGGCTGGATGTCTAAACAGATATTCCAGACATTGTAGAAGATTCTATCCTTTTTGTGGCCAACGCCGAAAGTCGTTGTTAACATTCCGTATCTTGTGGTTGGCGGTCTGGGATAAAAAGACCCGGGGGATTTCAACTGGTTTGTATTTATCCCTTTCTGTCTCTTTCCTTATGTTCTCTTTCTAATAGAATCACTAATCTTTTTATTGTGTGGAAAAAAGTAATGGATAACAACGAAATAACAATAGGAGACTCTGTATATCCGTACACAAAGGACGGGTTCACTGTATACTGTAGCCCATTGTGTCCGTTTGACCAGCGTGTGCTCTGTGCGTTCAAGGTTGCTGGAGTACCACACAGCACCGTCCGTATTAACATTCAAAACCCACCGTGGTGGTACGGGCTGCTAAATCCGCCACTCACAACAGGAGTACTGAGAACACCCGACGGAACCGTTTTGAACGAATCCATGGCCATCGTCGAGTATGTTGCCGACTCGTTTCCTTCGGCAAACCTGATGCCATCGGATGCCATTGGGCGTGCGCAGCTGCGTATGTTTGTCGAGCTGTTCAACTCCCGGTTCAATCCAATCATCTACACCATTCTGACGGCAAGCACCGTAGAAAGACAAAAGTCTCAGACACAGCTATTGCTGTCTGGCGCGCAAAGCGCCAGCATTGAGCTGGAGAAGCAGTGGCAAAGGCCCAGCGGTGGGGGTGGACCGTTCTGGCAGGGCGATCGATTTGGGTTTGCAGAAATCGCTGTTGCGCCGTTTTTAAACCTACTTGTGGTTCTTAAGCATTATCGTGGAATGGAGATCCCCAGGACCGAGGAGTACGCTGCATTCAATCATTGGCGCAGCGCAGTCTCCAAGGACCCGTCTTTCGCTGAGGTCCGTCCCGCAGATGATGATGTTATCGCCGCGTTCGGGAAACTCGTTATTTAGCCGAGATCTAGTATTTTCTTTACTTCTGAGCCCTGTAGCACATGACTGGTGCATAATAATATTTGTTGTTCGATCTTGCATCAAATTGTGAGACGTAAAAAACTTCAAAGGGCGGGTCAGCAGATTTGCTTCATGTTTCCATTTTCAGTTATGTGCGTCATGTATAAATATTTGTACCCTACATACTATATTATTTGTTAATAATGGGTGGTTCAGGAATCGGTCCACAGATTCCTCCAGAGATAGCCGCAAGACTTGGCATTAAAAATGCCGAACACGCAAACAGCTCGTCTTCGGATGAAGAACGAGGACCAGAGACCATTAAACGTAGCAGTGGTGTAATAGGACCAGCAATGCCGCCAGTCGCTACCAACCAGCCACCTTCTGATGACAGTTGTAGCGATGACGACAGCGAGGCTATCGGACCCTCGGTTGCGCTGTCAGGATACACAGACGCGCAGGCATTGAATCAAACTATAGACGCGATCGAAGAACGCGCCCACAAGCGCCAAAGCGCTCCAGACGACGCCAAGGCTGCCGACACGCTTACGCAAAGACCTGACTGGATGCTGGTGCCACCGGACTCTGAAACCCAGCGAACCGGGTTGTTTGACAAGTCGTGGACACGTGTCCCTGGAAAGGACACTGATTCCACACGCGAGCCTGAAGAAGCAGACAACAGCTCGGAGACGCGTGCAAAGAAGAGCAAGAAAAAGAAGAAGAAGGAAGAAGGACCTATTGAGGAAACGCCCGATATGCGGCGGCGGCGCGTGGAGAGCGAAGACAAGGCGCGCTGGGTCGACGAGTACAACAAAAGAGTGCGTCCCAAGAGTCTGTTGGAGATGCACGTTGAATCTAAGCGCGGAAAATCCGGGAATTCCAAGGAAGAAAAGCGTGGCCACCGCAAACGCCATGGCAATGCAGCCCAGGCTGAAAAGGACGATAATGGCGATGATGATGGGTGGAAGCGGCGCCGCTTTGACAGAGACCGGGATCTCGCCAGTGCTCCTCGGAATAAAAGCACCAAGGCACAGCGTGAAATCCTCAATACCATGGGATTCCTATCGGACAAGTACGCACCAGGAAAGGGCGGTTCATTCATGTAGCAAGGCCCTCAAGGAACAAAGCCGTGTGTATAGAATATCTCTTTACAATAGTAGTCTCAGGATATATTACGCTAAACGCTGTGCATGTTAACAAATATCTAACGCTGGAATAAAAGATAATAAATCAGTGGCGAACTATGTGTATTCTTCAGCATTCCCTTGGTGTTTCTAGAACTGCATGGCGTTGATTCTTGAAGCGGGACGCTCAGCTATTGCCAACAATTAAAGCCCAATTGTTTCCAGCACTATCAGCATATTGCGTCGAGCATGCAGCAGGCGCACAGCGTGGCACAGCAGATGGCGCAGCAGCCGCAGCCGCTGTCTTCCTTGGGCGGCTGCTGCTGCTGCTGCTGTACGTGAACGGGATAGCTGCCTGGCGGTGGGCCATAATATCCGTTTGGCGGTGGGCCGTAGCCGTTGGGCGGTGGGCCGTAGCCGTTGGGTGGTGGTGGAGCATAGCCGTTGGGTGGTGGTGGGCCATACCCGCCTCGAGGCTCTGCATATCCGCCAGGCGAGGGTGCATAGCCGGCCTGTGGTGGTGCGTATCCATCTGCATGAGAGCCGCCGTAGGCCTGCTGGGGAGGCGGCATATGGCCATCGTGTTTTCCATAGTAGTCGCCCATTTCTACTCAAGAGACTTTGCACGTATGACTTGCCACGTTAAAAAAGGAGGAAAAGGGGGAGGAGTACGGGTACAGATAGTATATAAAAAAGAAAGAAAGACTGTTGATGAGCTAAAGAGAAGCTGGTTTTTCTGCAACACGGCAGTATTTTTTCTTTAGAGCCGTTTTGCCTTATTTTTTGTTTTGATGCAAGGAACTTTTCCGTACGACTCGTGGAACCCGCTTTCTATTGGCCAGCCTCACAGCAAAGAACACAACAGCTTCCCCAAAGAACGGGTAGAAAAAAACGAGTGGGCGATGGATGCGGAAAAAAAAAGTAATTTGCTTTCCTCATGCTTGGCATTAACACATGTCTCCAACATGACTGCTTCTCCAATAGAGTCCAAGCACGCTTTGATGAAACACTGGCAGAAGCGCATCT
>JANBUF010000109.1:0-10715 GCA_027579215.1 Coemansia sp. BCRC 34490 | reverse complement strand
TACGAGTTTCGCCATTACATAGCTCACGACCCAAAGGCACGAAACGCTCTGGCTTTTTGCGAATGGTATCAACGATACAAAACTGTTTATTTTGATTGTATCGGTACCAATTCCCATGGAGATACCGCCACAGGTTTTCGACCAGAGTTGACTGAACATATTACCAGTAGTGCCAGGAAAAATAAAAGTCAATCAAATGCAGTCGGCAAGCAAGCAGAGTATGCACCCTCGCGCACTTCTTTCTCTGTTCCACATTTGAGTACCCGTGTTTACGGTGACCTTCCGTTTGGAGCTGTTCATACTTTGAAGTCGCATAGCTTCAGTGCTCTGAGCGATAGTGTGATGGATAGCGCATTTTACACTGCTACGAATACAACAAGCACTGGAAACAGCTCGATTGGCGGGAGGCGACCACCTCTTGGAATACAAACTGAAAGTTGGCATCCAGACATTTATTCGCTCAATCTAGTCAACACTCGCTTGGATCGCGACCAAAATGCTGGATTAGGTGCCTATGCAGCCGATCTGGTACTTGCATCCAGCATCTCTACAATGGTTAGACGACGCACGATTCCACATGTTCCAAGCAAGTCCTGGCTGGAGCATGGTGCTTACGAACAAGAGAAAAACAGACTCCAAATACAGTCATTGCTTGTGTTTGAATGCTGGGCACGGTTTCTTTCTCCCCATGCACCAGAAGAAATTGAGGCTCCTGAAAGCGAGCTTCTTTACATTCAAGAGCGGCTGCCTTTAAACATAACGCATATACCCCAGCCACTGCTCTGTCGCAACGATATGCTTGTATCGGCTGCTTCCGTTGCAGCACCCGCTGGACACGTTTCAGGAACAAGCAAGGACAACAACATGCATGTCCCTGGCAAGGGGCCTGGTTCAGCAGATGCCGCTGTGCTGCCAAAACCCGCACTATGCCGTTCTTTGCAGATTGAGCCTCGCAAGCAACTTAAACAGCGTCTTATGTCGCGTATAACCATTCGCCATTTGGATGTTTCATTGACACATTCACCCATCTCGCTCGGCTTTGGTGTTGACAATACAGACGCTGAGTTTCCATTTGCATATAACAAATCTGATGCCGGCGACGACTCAGTCAAACAGTTTATTGCAAGTTTACGTCGGATCTCCACAATGCCTGCTTTGAAGCTTCGTGGTGCTATTTCCAACGCTGTCAATGAGCCTGATCCACAATTAGCGGATAGAAGAATACCAGTACAACATCCAATGCGCCTGATTCCTGTATCCGAGCTCCAGCTGTACCATCAAGCTCTCAGGCCACGCCCACCATTTCCCTCTCTCTCTGCCAACGCACTGGCACCCTCACATACATGCGGCTACAAACCTTTGCCAGCATCAGTTAGCAAGCTAATTTCCAAGAACGCGGTTCCTCCTGCCGTCTTTGAAACGGCTGCAAAGGTATCTGCAGATTACCTGCTTCAGAACCATTTTGCAACCTTCTTTTGCGAGGCACGCTATAACACGACCAAGAGGGAAAGACTTACAATGCTTGTTGCTGCCACAATAGCCCTTTTGTCGGGACTCGGAATAGCTGCGGCTTTGGTTGTTCTTGTCTCTTCAAAGGCATGGCGAGTGTTGTCACTGCCGCTTATATTTGCTTCGCCTGTTCTTTACTGTACTGCTTGGACACGCGTTTCTATTTGGCGCTGGTGGCACTGTAGCCGCACAACTAGCCTAATCTTTAGGCACTGTCGACCAAACATGGAAGCAGCTGAAGAAAAATCGACGCAGACAGCTGGTCAATCAGCTGGCTCTCAACTCCATGCTATTAGAAAATTAACTGGAACATTCTCTCCACCTAACATTTATGGCTGCTCAGGACCTATTTTTGGAACTAGCTGCCACATGTACGGTAGCACATATTTTGGAACCTTGGACGGATACCCCAGCTCTATCGATAACTATCCTACAACTCCACGCTCGCAGCCAAAATACCGCAGCAGCACAATTGAACGAGTCATTGATGCTGTTGTAGGGTATGTACTTTGCAGGTGCAACCCTGAAGATCGCTGGAATATAAATCCAGATAAAAAATGGTACACCATTGCCGAACCTGTGGTAATTAGGGTTCAGTGTTATGTTGTTGTTCATCAGCTGACAGTCAGCGCTATATTATGTGTTGTATCAGCAATTATTCTCCTTCTCATTCCTTCAAATTGAGCATTAATTTAATATCTATAACTTTTAAAGCTGCACTTTAAATGGACATTAAGAACAGCAACTGTTTTAAAGAGTAAAAGTCTGAATGGTTAAACCGTGAATAGTGTTATAATATTAGTATTAGATTATCCGGAGATTACACGTTATAAGTACTTGTGATGTTTCTCCTTTTTCTCTTTTTCTCTTTTCCTTAAGAAAATCAATCTCGACAATAACATATTCTAGTCTTTCAACAAATAACGGAGAGAAAGAGAACCAGATAATAGTTTATGAAAGAGGAATTCTTTTGTTTTGCTGAATGTAACGCATATATAAAAAGTATAACCCATCTTCTCAAGGGTGTTGAAAATTATAGTTATGTTGGACTTTACTTCTTATAAATAAATCATTCTAAAGAAAGAAATAATCAAACCTCACCGCAATAAGCATTAATGCTAATGATTCATGAATATATGTGCAAGACAATAATATTATGCAACTTCCTCGTAGCCAGAGATTACTCACATCCACAAAGATTAATGCATTTTGTGAAAGAAACAACTCCAAGTGGTTTTGTCATAAAGTCAGCAGCTTGCTCCAAGGCAGGAATATTTTGTATGTCAAGAAGATCATTTGCAAAGTACTGGTGTGATAGACGAACCTCGCATCTGTAGTGCTTGTTGTCTTCAGTGATGCTTCTAGATCGTGCAAGTTGAACAGCTGCTTGGCTGTCACAATAGATAATTGGCAATGGAATATCAATATGCAACTGTTTAAGCAAATCCACAACCCAGCGTGTTTCGCAGGAACCAGCATTCAATGCATTCATCTCAGCTTCAGCTGTTGACTGAGGAATCGCAGACTTGATCTTTTTTGAATGCCAGGTAACAGCACCGCCAGCTAGCAGGAACACATACCCAATATTCACTGAACTAGCCCCAGAGTGGAAATAGTTGGCATCAGTATATCCAATAAGCTGAAGAGCAGGCTGCTGTGAATACTTGATGGAGAGCTTGGCTGAATGCTTGAGATAACATACCACATGCTTAGCAGCTTGCAGGTGTGCCCTTGTAGGCTTCGAATTAAATGAACCAAGCACAGGGGCTGCATGAGCAATATGGAGACGTGTAATTTCAGCAAGGTACTGTATAGACCCAACAAGTGACTGTTACTCCTTGATATCCACAAGTTCGTCATCTGGCAAAGCTGCATCAAGTTTAATAGTGGTCGAGAGAGGAGCTTTGGTCAGATTCGCATTCTGCATTCCTGTGTTGTCAAGAAGTCGGAGTACTGCTGATTCCTGGTTGAGAATAATCTCGTTCTCATTCTGCTGAATATCGATTCCAAGAATCGTTGAGCAAAGTCCAAGGTCTTTCATTGAGAATTCTGCTGAAAGTGCTGCTTTTGCATCTTGTATAAGGGAATCATCAGAGCCGGCAATAAGAAGATCATCAACATATGTGGTGATGATACACATCTTGGTGTCAGATGCATATCTCATATAAACTCCCTGGTCAGCATCAAGACATACAAACTCCATGTTGCTACACAAATAGGTATTTAGGCGCTTGTTCCAGGCACGCGGAGCCTGCTTAAGACCATAGAGTGATCTTTTCAGCTTGCACACTGTTGTTTTCCGATTAGCATCCATTCCCTCTGGAATCTCAATAAATAGATCCTCCTCAATGTCGCCATGAAGAAACGCAGTCTTGACGTCCATGCTATGTACAGCTAGTTTGAATTGAGCAGCAAGAGCAAATATTATGCGAATGGACTTGTACTGAACCACTGGTGCAAACAAATCGCTGTAGTCAATACCTGGGCGTTGCTGAAAGCCTCGGACAACCAAACGACCCTTGTACAAAGGTAGAACATTATCACCACATGGTTTAGTAACAAACACCCAACGAGTAGTCAGTATGTGCATACCAGGAGTTCGGGGGGGTAAACTCAAGCACTCCATTGTTGTCAATCGACTCCAATTCAGCCATAACAGCCTCTTGCCATCTCGATGGGTCCTTTGACTTTATTGCTACTTTATCTGATGGCAGGCCATTAATACTTGCACAGCTCAGGAACATATTGCTGTCATCCAGGTCTTCATCTTCTAGAATTTGGCGATTAAGCTCCTGTGTACGAATCGCAGCTTCCCTCCTAGGACGTTCTGTAGTATGCTCGTTTTCTGTAGTATTAGGTACCTCTGCATCTGAAGGTATGCTATCTGCCGTATCTGTGTCTGGAATAGTGTTTTCTACATCTTTTTGTGTGATAGATTCGTCAATCAATGTCACAATAAATGTATCAATACCAGATGAGCATTTATTTATGACCGATTTCAGAGCTGGGGAATTTGAAGGTGTCAGGAATGGGAACTTGTCTTCAAAAAATACACCATGTGATGAACGGAAAATTCTACCACTATTTAGATTGTAAAAAATGTGTTTGTGTTCTTCAGCACCAAGATACACACATGATTGGGATCGTTTGCCAAGCTTACTGCGAAGCTCTAGAGGAACAGAAACCTCAGCTAGACAGCCAAATGTATGCATGTATTTAATAGATGGTTTACTACCGAGACAGGAAATTGGGGTGCTCAGATTGAGAGCCTTTTTGGGAAGATGATTGTAAAGATATGTGGCATGTTCAAGAGCGAAATACCACATCAAGAGAGAAACACTAGCATGCAACATCATAGCATTGCAGCATTCATTCAATCGCTGTACGATTAAATCGTTCAGCTATCCCATTTTGCTGGGCAGAATAGGGAGAAGATGTGCTGTGGGAAATGCCATTCTCAGCACAGAAGTTCTTGAGATGGGGGTTGATATATTCACCACCACTGTCCGAATGAAGGAACTTTACAGGCAATTCCAATTGCTTTTCCATAAGAACAACATATTGTTCAAAAAGCTTAGGAACATCTGATTTCGCCTTCATTGGCACAACAACAGCAAGTCGGGAAAACTCATCAATAAAAGTCACAAAATATTTATGACCTTCATGGGAAGGGATTGACATTACTCCAACATCTGAGTGAATGATTTCCAAAACTTGTTAAGCTTTTCCTCCGAGCTCACCAGTATGTGGTTTAGAAGTGGGTTTCGCTTTAACACAAGCATGACAGTCAACCGGAAAACCACCGATCACATTGATATCGGTCATTTCTGCAAATGCCTTTATGTATTTAGGTGAGGAGTAACCAAAAATGGAATGAGCATGAACAGCAGATATAGAAGAGAAATTGGCATTCGCAGGATGAGTGGGGGAAGATTCCACAGTAATGTGCTTACCTTGTTGAGTTTGAACTACTGCGTTGTTTGACCTCCAATTGTGCACTGACAGGCCTGGTGCCAATGATAACAGGCTCTCATCTGTTGAAAGATCCGGGTCAAGTGGATAAAGGCCGTTTACTGCTTTCGAGCCTAAAATTGGTTTGTTGTCAAGATACACAAATGCTTTGTCCTTCTCAAACAGAACTGTACAACCATTCTTTGCCAGCTTGGACACAGAAAGAAGATTAGTAGCCGATTCGGGAACATGTAGAACATTGTCTATGGCAATACCAGATCCAATTGTCACAGTTCCCACTCCCTTAAATGCAATGTTTTCTCCTGCCATTGAAGTGATAAGTCCGTCCTTGGGTTGAATGTCGATGAAAGCCGAATGTGCATGGCATGATGAAGCATTTGCACCTGAATCCAATAGCCACATTCTTGGATTTGCCAAAAACTTGTCTGCCATATGTGCTGTATAAATGCATGTATCGCCAAGCTTAAACTTGGATGTTCCTGGAGAACTAGGGGTTCGCTGTCTGTTTCATGCTTCCCACTGGTCAAATTCCCCCTTTTCTTTGACCGATTGTTGAAATATGAATTCGATCTTCTGCAAAGACAGACTTTGCATTTTCCGTGTATGATTTGCACATAAAAACAAAATTTTTATCTTTTCTTTGCAATTTATTTAATCTTTCCGCGCCTATAAACATCTAATCTTTTAATTGACAAAAAATTTGTGGCCAAAATTGTTAAAACAAAACATCGTGCTCATTTTTACAATAAAGGTTTTGTTGGTTAAAATGTGCTAACTCGGGACCTGTAATGCGGGTTCTAATAGACAACTGATAAATAGTGTGCATATGCAATAAGAAGCATGTCTTTTTTATTTTTTGGGGGAAAACTTTTTTGTGCATTATTTTAGTTCACAATGTACTGTTTGAATTCGAATCCAGGGCACATCGCCCGTTTTGATTTATTTAAACATCTCCACGAGTGCGGACGTTAATCGGATACTCCTGCCTTCTAGTTTTCAAACCACTCCGCTCTTCTTTTGCTGGGGCAACTCTGAAGGATGTCTTTAAAAATAATTACCATGCAGGTGTTTATGCTTTATTTTTATGTTTTATCGCGTTTTATAGTTTCCTGATTGGGCAACTGCCAAGTCTTATTGTGGACTAGAAGTCTCATCATAAATGAGATAAAACCACTATAATTTCCATCGACAATAATCTGCTTTGTTTTTTCCCTGATTGTGTGCTATCTTTTCTTTGATACCAAAATTACTCGCCTTTCTTTATTTTTTAAAATTATTGGTTCCCAGCAGCATATCCAGCAATTTGTCAACAATGTTTCTTTCAAAGTTATACAGCTTTTTCCCTCTGAACACTGGCTCCGTCACCAGTTTTGTGGAATCTCTGCCACAGCTATATGCAACGGGGGATACACGCAAAGTCTATATTGCAATTCTGTCTGTTTTGGGTACTGCTGCTGCCTTGCGCGTCATCCACGCCTTTTTCTTTTCACCACTGCACAGGATTCGTGGACATTGGCTCTCCAGACTGACATCGTTGCGAGCGGACTTTCTTATAGCATCTGGATTTATGTGGAAGCTTGCCCGTGACGATTTTGCTCAATATGGAGACATACATATAGCGATGCCTAATGCTGTTACTGTCTGCGATCCAGATGACATCCGTGTGCTGCTGAACAACAGCGATGTCAATAAGGCGTCCCATTATAAGATTCTCAGGTTCACAGGCATCGACAATACGTTGTCTTTCCTGAAAACCGAGGATGCACTTGTTCGACACAGGCAAATGGGCCCATTCCTCAAGTCCGCGTACCTGTCAAAGATGGAGGATACTATAATGCGCGAAGGCGTTCAATCCATTAAACAAAAGTGGGACGCGCTGCTTGATCAGAGTAAAACGGGGTCGGTGGAGGTAAACTATAGCGATGACGTTATCGTTGGCGTTTTTGCTATTATTTCCACGCTTGTATATGGGAAAAGGATCAAGGAGCTTAATGGTAGCAGCTCAATGTCGGCTTCTTGGATCAAACGGTCACTCACGTTCTTGGGAATACGCGCAATGGTGCAGCTTTTACCCTCGATTATAAGCAGGCCGCTGCTGTATCCATGGGAGCATTACTACACCCGTCTTAGCAACTACACCCACGAAGCAATTGCACAACGCAAACACTACCTAAGAAGCCTTGAAGATAGCGGAAAGAGTTCTGAAAAGCCTGCGGATTTGCTACAGGCTCTGATTGATGCCGAAGACGAGGAGTCTAATAGCAGACTGAGTTATGACGAGCTTCATGCCGAGTGTTTACTAATGATGCAAGCTGGCACTGACACAACATCGCAAACTATCACTACCACTATCCATCTACTATTGCTGCATCCGCAGTACCTCAAGAAGGCCGTTGGTGAGATTCGCTCTCAGTTTAGCCGCGATCATGTTATAACCTACAAGGAGTGCCGCGAACAGCTTCCGTTTTTGGAGGCATGCATTTTTGAGTCATTGCGTTTGGAGCCGGTTACTGGTGGCATTCTTGCGCGCGAAGCACCAAAGGGCGGTCTGACTATAAAAGATCATTTCATTCCTGAGGGCACAACAGTTGCTGTCAATTTTGCAGCGGCTAATCGCCATCACAGACACTGGGACAATCCTCTAGAGTTCAATCCATCCCGCTTCCTTGGCAACAAGTCTGCTCAAAACAAGATCACGACATTCAGCTATGGCAGACGCACATGCCCAGGACGTCAACTAGCATGGTGGGAGATGTTTACCATTATTGCAAATGTCCTCAAGGATTACGATCTTGCACTTTTGCCCAACTGCAAGCAATTTGGACCTGGAGTGCTTGACAAAAACGGCTATCCCAAAACAATGGACTGGCGCATGTTCATTACTATCAAGCCTGAGAACTCTGACCGTGACTGTCGTATTCATATATCCAAAGCAGATTCAGCAGTGTAGGACATTGTTGACTATAGTACACTTTATTCTAGTTTTATATACGGTGCCTACAAATCCTGATTTTAGATTTATCCATGGCTAAAGGAGTTGCAAAAAGAAAATAGCGTTTTCTTTATTTCCCTTTCAATAAATTTTACTTGCTATCAATTGGTATTTGTTGAGCCTACATCTCCAAAACGAAAGTGATTTATAGAAAACACGGTAATGGCAGATTGGACGACTTTTATTGTAATGTGTGTTTTTGAGAAATTGTGAAGCACAGAAATCGTGTGCAAGTTGTTCTAATGCCGACTTTCTTCTGCGCAAAATAGCATGTCTTGATAAAAAAAATCTATATCTCAGCATCATTAATAGTTGACGTGATTACGCTCAGAAGCTTTGCAGTGTCTACTTTAGCACTTTGCCACTTGCCAATAAGCTTATCACACTGGCTTTGTTTGTTGCGCACAGCACAATCGGCAACCTTTTTGAAAGTGCAAACAAGCTTCTCCATGTCCCTACAACAGCCAGTACATTGGATACATTGCGGCAATTAATAGCATAGCGTAATGTATGGTTTGTGATGATTAGTAATAAATGAACTCACTTTATCATATCAACGCCTTCAAGCGCTAGAACCGAGATCGTTTCTTTTATTTCTACAACATTATATCACACAAGCAGACTTATCACGCACATTCATTAGAATGCATCACTTTATCGTTGCATGGAGACATTGCACTTTTTAAAAGTTTCTAGCACCTGCCTTCAATTATAGCCATTGCTCCCTTGGTATCAAGATTCGGATTAAAGCATGCATCGTCCGTAGTAGCAGTTTCAGGGCTTGCTATCTCATTGTTGGATCTGGTGCCGTCGGATTTGGACCCACTGCCGTCTTTCTTGGCAAGCTCTGTTTTAATCGATATGTCCTTGTCAGAACATATGGCTGCCATCACATCGTCTGGTAGCTCGTCAGCGCCATCGGGTGTGTTGTCGCTGGAGTCGGCAACCATTATACTTTCGTTCTGCATCATAATTGGCAGCGGGCTTTCTGAAACAGAGATTGGAAAAGTATTGCTTAAATTAACCTTGAAACTACTTGTATTCTTTGTTCGCTTTGCACAGCGCTTTGCTGCTCCAGTGCCATAGTTTACTGGTTGGTGCTGCTGTCTTTTATTTGCCGTGGATGTTTGCCTGGGCTCTGACTCTTCTGTAAATCCTGGAACGTCACCAAGTTGCAGCCATGATGAGTGCACGGCATTCTCACTAGAGCGGCTGTGCTGGATGCTCAGATGGTTTGCTTGACTGCCAAGAGCCAGCTTTGCAGACGGCCGAGTGGCTGGACTGCTGTTAACACGCAGATTCAGTGGACGGATACTGCGTGGCGGCCGTGCTCCAATAGGGTTAAATACAAACGGTACAGGTGTGTTTGCCATTTTACAAATGCTGTATAACTCTTGTGTGTATTGCAGAGACAAAAGTGGAAAAGAATCAAAAAAGACTACGTGCCATTAAATATTGCGATTGAGCATACAGCCTTGGATGTTCGTGCGTCTTGGGCTCTGCATACACTCATTTGGAACCATGTTTGGAGCTGTGGGGATCAATATAGTTTAAGAGCAAAGTCAACAGCCTTGTTGATTGTCAAGATAGTTCTTCACCTTTTCTGCCGCCGGGAGCTCCTTTGCATAGTCCTTGTCAGTCCGCGCGCCGAGCTTCAGATAGCAAAGCACACGTGGTGCGCCGTTGTCCATGACGGACTGCATGCACTCCTCAACCACGCGCGTAACAAGCGCATAGTCGCCCTGGAAGTTGGTTCCTGAGTCATGCATAGTGTGTTGCAGATCCGATGCATCAAGAATAGACTTTACTTTGGCGATGTACTTTGTAAAGGAAACATCGGGGCCTATGGGCACTATTTGGATCTCGCCACTGACATACATTCCTCAAGCTTAAATACCAATGTGAGAGTAGAATGGCTTTATGTATAAAGGAACGGAAAATGAGCGGGACGCAAAATGGGGGCAACAGAAGAGAAAGAGAGGGGCGTGGGGTTTACAGCCGCAACGGGCAAAACGATTCTAGGAAAAAGCAGACAAAAAGCGTAGGCTTGATCAATAATGTGGGGGATTTATCAGCAGCAGCCAGCTTACCCAATCATCCAGAAACACCCCCGCCTTTGCGCCATCTGTAAGGCTCGTTGATCCAGCTCGCGGCTCCTGTCTCTAGATCTGTCAGAGGCTACAGCATATGCCGTAATAGTCGGAAAGATGGTCAAGGATTGCCGGCGTTGATGACAAGCAGT
>JANBUF010000108.1:0-10735 GCA_027579215.1 Coemansia sp. BCRC 34490 | reverse complement strand
GCTTCAATGTCACTCAGTACAATATTGCGCACTTTTTGTATGCTAATCAGGCGAAGCTCCTTTGTGTAAAGCAACATCTCTTTAATATCTTTTAGCATTTGTAGACCCTTATCTCCAAGGAAGGTGTAAAAGAGATACGTATGTATTGCAGCAACAAGTAAATTGAGCCATTCAGAAGCATCACTGTCGCTTATAGCTCTAAAAACACCAACTGCGTTGACCAGTTGAAACAGACGATTCTCTTGAACATACATATCGAGCAGTGGAAGAGTCGCAATTGACAACGGATGATGAATATCCACCAGACCAGTACATGAGTAGGAGGATAGCGCTCCTAACAACCCATAGCAACCCAGAGTAGTCATATTTCTTGAAAAAAGCTTGCTTGTCCTCTTGCGCGTAGAGACAATGAAGATTGTATACAAAACTAACCAAATATCAAATAGAGAGTATAACGCAGCATACTCCAGTTCAAAAATTGAAATAGTCATTTTCAATGTTTAGTTTGCTCTGGGTCCACCTAAAAGACCTGAAAAAGACAAGATACGGTATTATTAATTATAAAAGATAGAAGACTTAATTCTCTGTTTGAAGAAAGAAAAGCTCTAAAGAATAATTGATTTTAGGAGAAGAGCGAAAAAGGAAAAAAAAGGTGGGTTTTACTCATGTTACATTAAACGTTCTTGTCTTTACAGAAAGAAAACAGTCTTTCCAGAAGCAAAAAAATTGAAGCTTCTTACAGTCACATGTGTGAAACCAAATTTAATATTTTTAGGAGCAAAATTTACAAGTTCGTTTTTCGTTTCTGATATGAGCTGCCCAAAATCAATATCTGTGATATCAGTAGAGATGCGTTATTTGAAATATGTTAGATGAAACAGAGAATCTGATACTGGAAAGAAAACAATAGTTCACATTTATATAAACATTGGATTATAACTATAAAAGGTGCGGCATAGCACAGTCCTCAAAGGCAATTTCAGTACTATCACCAACCACAGCACAGGCAACAGCAATAACTTATCAAGAAATAAACTCAAGATGATTTGCTCCGTTTCAGCCATTGCTCCTGCTTTCCTCGCTCTTCTTGCTCTTTCGAATCACTCGCTTGCAGCACCAGTTGCCGAGGCATCTGCTGAGCCAGCACCAGCAGCCAGTGTTGCAGACACTGTTGCTCCAGGACATATTCATAAGCGCTGCGGAGGATGCGGCGGCTGGGGTGGATGCGGTGGATGTGGTGGATGGGGCAACGGCTGGTGGGGTGGCCGTGGCGGCTTTGGCATTCCTTTTGCAAGCAGCTTCACCAATGCGGTAAACGCCAACACCAATGCCGCACACTGCAACGATAACACCGTCTACCTCAACAACAAGAACGCCAACCAGTGCTGCAACCATGTCAACGCCTTTACCAACGCCAATGTTGTGGTCTAATAAACACGATATGGTTATAGATTAGATTAATGTGTCTCATAATCTTTTCAATGTTTATTCTCACAAAAGCTGAATAGGCTAAACGTTTTCTCAGAACCGGAGACTAATGAATAAATAAAAATATTATCGATAAGAAAAAACATTGGTTTACTTTATTCGTCTCAGATCTCCTTTTTATAAACATTATATTTTGGATATCCATATTGCCAGAAATGCCAACAGCCATTTGCTTGTGGACAGCTTGAGATTGTTGAAGATAAACGAAAACAAACCACGGAGATTTTAAAGAGTCGCTGAGAATTATTTACACGCGTGACCTTTTTACAAAAGAGCAATATTTGTTTATTAAAAAATCGTGGGAAAATTATCGGTGGAAAGAAAAATGGATCTCGCCTGCAAAACATGAGAAATGTTTCTTCTTTCTTCCACTCGACCTTGCAGACACCCGTTTCTACGTGCTTTATACCCGTAATAGCCTCTACTTTCAAAACATCATGTTCAACACTTGTCTTTCACGCTTGGCACTGCGTACTGCTCTGAATGGATTCAGAAGCAACAGTGCTGGTCCAATAAAGCGTCTCTGTAGGTTTGTCTCAACAGATCCTTCGGTAAAGGAAGTCAAAGTAGTGCGGCACACGGGAGCAGACGCAGGAATAATAACGCTAGCGCTGGATCGACCTAAAGCAAAGAATGCGCTGTCGCGGAGTCTAGTTACAGAGTTCCGCAGCGCGCTGGACGAAATAAGAAGCGACCAGCATGCGCGAGTAGTCATTGTGCAGAGCTTGGTTCCGGGTGTCTTCTGTGCTGGAGCTGATCTCAAGGAGCGTGCTACAATGACGCCGGCCGAGGTTGAGCAGTTCTTATACAGTGTGAAGATGGCGTTCAAGGAGCTCGAGTCGCTGCCACAGCCGACCATAGCCGCGCTTGATGGAGCAGCTCTTGGCGGCGGGTTTGAGATGTCGTTGTGCTGCGACTTGCGCGTGGCTGGGCCTAGGGCTCTTTTAGGGCTGCCAGAAACGTCGCTGGCTATCATACCAGGCGCGGGCGGCACACTCCGTCTGACACGGCTTATTGGCGCGTCGCGTACGAAGGCGCTGGTGTTTACGGCGCGACGCCTGGGTCCGTTCCCAGCGCTATCCATGGGCATTATTAACGACGTGGTGGAGGCTAGCGAATGCATGGATGACAAGGATACGGGCGACCACAGTCTTGGGTACCAGCGAGCTCTCGAGTGGGCTCGCGAGATCCTGCCCAACGGCCCCATTGCAGTGCGCATGGCCAAAAGATCCATTGATCATGCAAGCGCTGTGGATCCGGCAACAGGTCTGGACATTGAGCAGCTTTGCTACGCGCAGGTGATTCCTACGCAAGACAGAATGGAGGGGCTGCGCGCGTTCAAGGAAAAGCGCAAACCGGTTTACAAGGGCTGCTGAATGCAACCGCAGCTCTTTTTTTGTTTAGTTTTATCCAACCCTCCTTTCCGATCTTCTTTTCCTTAAGCCTCTATTGTTTACCATTTTTTCTTTCCCCCCGTTAAAACGCATACCTTTTGGTTATATATCTTAGAATACAAATTAGGGCGTTTATATCTTAGTGTCCATCAATTCCACACCCAAGCAAGTATGAGTTCTGCTGGCCAGTCTGCTGACGCGAGCTGTTACAGCGGCCAGGAGAATGACGATCAGAGCTTAGCGCCCATGACAATTGCAATCAACCAGGCCATTCAGGTACTCCAGCAGGAGCAGTCAACAAAGCAAAACCACTCTGCTGAAAATGAATACCAGGGTGGTGAGTACGAGTACAATGACGACGATGCAGGCATCGAAAACGCCAGTGAATACGAGTACAACGACGAACAAAGCATGACACAGGAATTCACACAAACCCCAAGCCGTCCTGAGCGGCTTACGCTTTCGCAAGTGGACTTTGACCAGTGGATGCAGCTCCACGCGGTGTTAGAAGACGACAGTAGCATCAACAGCACAGCCGTGTGCAGCTACAGCAGCTTTAACCAGCATCACGGAGAAGGAGAGGAAGTAGAGAATGGAGGGCAGCAGCAGCATGTGGAGGAGGATTACAAATGCGGGATGATGGATGTTCAGGGCGCTTGGCTTAAAGCCACACATAATTGGAGTTCCGATGAGCACCAGTCCATGGATGTGGATGACGATATTCCGATCAGCATAGCATCTTCTGAAAGCGAAGACGACGGCGAGTACGATGATGTTGGCAGCACAAACGACTCTCAGGAATACTCTGATAGCGCATATCAAAGATCTGGCAATGTTGATCCTTCTGCTGCTAATGCAGCTTTATTTTTAGCTGGACTGGCGGATCAAGAGGCTGAGGATGTGGTCGATAAACCAGAGGAGACCAATCAACCTCTGGAGGACCAGCCGTATTATTATGAGCAGCCATCGCCACAGTCGTTACCGCCTCTTGACGAAATGTCCAGGGCTATTAACGAAAGTCTCGACAGATCAAATGCGCTTGCCAACGAAATATATGCTATCTGCGACGAAGTAGCGGCCACTGCACTTGATTCCAGCTGCGCCGACCATATTGATAAATACGATACGAATGAGGTGGAAAACAGCACACTTTCTTGTAGCAAAAGCATGGCACAGAGTGTGGATATGGCAAAGGAGATTGCGAATGTCCGGACAGAGGCTTCTGCTCAGCAAGACAAACTTAAAGCCCAGCTTGTAAGGCTAAGCACGGAGATTTACCAAATAGACGCGGAAAGAAACAGTCTTTCCAAGCGTCTGAGTTCTCTAGAGAGGGACAGCTGCGAGTATCAACAAAACATGGACGAGCTTGAAGAGCAAGTCAAGGTGCTGAATCGCAAGCTATCTGCAAAGGATCAGGAGCTCCAAATGGCCACGAGCATGCTTACTACAGCTAAGCGTGAGAGAGACGATCTTGCTGGCAAGTGTGCTTCATTGGAGTCGAATATTAAACGTCTCGAAGAGAAGCAGTCATTGGTTGTTGACGTACAGAAGGATCCGTTCGATGCACCAGAAAGAAACACACAGAAGCATCAACAATGTCAGGACAAAGCAGACAGAATGTACGCGGATGTTCGCGACCAGCTGCTGAAGATGCAAAGCCGGGAACGTCTGCTTCTCAGCACAAATCGGGCCCTTGAAGCCAGGCTTGGAGATGCGCTACGTAAGCTTGCTGGTCCCGTTGAACCAATTGATATTCTAGCCGACCATCGACGCCACTGGGACGCTCAGCTTGTCGAGGCAAGAAGCGAAGCAAAGGCTGCCAAGGAGGATCTGGTCTGCGCTGAACAGGGTTTGGAGAACGAAAGGCAAACCAATGAACGGCTGCGAATCAGGATCTTGGAGCTGGAATCCGCTGTAGGACTGGCAACCGTGACTCCTAGAAAGCGTAAGGCGGACTCCTACTCCAACCCCGAACCGCTATCATCAACGGATATCGCTGAACCAATGCTTCTGGATAAGCTAGCTACAACGAACACACCGTGCAGGAGCAATGGAGATGGAGCTGCCAGCGATAGACAAGAGTGCCAGCAGGCGATTGTCAGCGCCGGCGAGTTTGCACGGAATCGCAGGCGCAAACTGCATAAGCCGGATGACACAGATAGCGTCAGCGATGCTGGTGCCGTCACTCCTATTATGTCGCGTGCAGCAGTGGATCGGAGACTATCGTTAGGACGCACGCCATACAGGCCCTTTACTGGGAAGCCAGTGACTCCGCGCATCCACTTGAACCATGGCCCAACGGTCTCCCCTCGCAGTGCATCAAAGATCTCGTCGGAGAGCCTGCTCAATGCTAGAAAGGGCACATTTGATATGAAGGAAAACATCTCTGGGCGCTCTGTAAATAACTCGACTGGCGACAGGGGCCGAGCTCTTGAGCGCAGGCTGTTGTAAGAGGTTAAAAATAATCGCATACTTTATTGACATGAAAGGAAGGAAACCGACAATAAATTTATTCAATCTTTAGCATCGCCATCTTCACACTCTTCTTCGGGCGACTCTACAAAAACCATTGCAATATCCTGACGAACCGCCTTGGCCATATGGTTCACATACTTTACAAAGCGCAGAGTCCCCTCGTCACGCAGAACCAGAGAAAGCGAGTTAGATTCGGGGCTGATCCGCAGCAGCTCATCCTTATCGGCAATGTAATGGGTGGATCCGCCCCACGACTCGTCCCACTGAACATCTGGCGCCTTCTCTTCCGGACGAGGCATAAGAGACAGCGTCACATCGACTCCAAAGGGCTCTACAACCTGGTCGTGTACAAGCGTGTAGTGGCCATGCTTGAACTGGCGTACTTCTTGGGACATGCTTGAAAACCTAAGCGAGGTCATGCCAGACAAGAAGCGAGCAAACACCGGCGACCGAAGGAAGGCCAGCAGTTCACAGAGTGTGGCAGCGTTGCCACTATCCACGTTGGCTCGGAGGTACTTTGAGACATGCGCAGGACCCAGCAATGCGGCGTTTGACCAGAACCCGTGGTTCATCTCGGCCACACATCTGCTAAAAATGTCTGGGCGTAGGAAGTCGCGAAGTTCCACGCTGCTCTCGTTCAGAAACGCTTCCTGAATGCGGTCCACGATCTTTGCACCTGCATAGTCCGCATTGATCCACTTTTTCAGCTCTGCGTAGTCCTCATTATGCAGCTCAGAAACAGTGCCATCTGAATCCGCAAACTCAAGAATCCGAGGCAGTACAGAGTCTTGCAATGACAAGACGCCGGCATCAGTATCCTTAGGCTCAGTGGACTCTGGCGTGGCGGGGCCATAGAACCACCCTGTCACGGACCATCTCTCACGATCCTGACTGCTGACTGTGACTTCTTCAACTGTGTGGTACGACGCATGGCCAGTGAGGAAGAACCCGATCGAGTTGAACCTGGGAACGATTCTGGCAACAACACGCGTGGGATACATGTCAGAGTCGCTCTCAAACAAACCCAGCGAGCCTCCATCCGCCGTGGTCCAGTCTTCGTCAACAAGATATATAATATAGGCAATCTTCCGCGTCAGCTTTCCACGTTGCACGTCGTCGTCGTGGCAGAGGAGATGGTTTCCCTTCTTGTATCTCTGTGCTGCAAGATCAAGATACCCTCGAGTAAGCCCAACCCCAGTGATCCTTTCCATGAAGCTGACAAACTCTTCGCCTGCGAGGTAGTCGCGCAGCGCTTTTATGTGTGTGTTTCCATTGAGCGCAAGATCGTCAGTCTGGTAGAACCAGTATAAGTCATTTAGACGCTCATGCCAGTTCAGTGCACCAAGCTCCTCTCGCAGCCCATGTAGAAAGTCCTTTGGCAGAATATTGTATAATCTTCCCGTGTGGAATGGGCTGACGACCACGATCCCTTCTCCGTTTTCTGTTGGAATCGAAACTGTCTCCGGTTGATCGTCTTTTTCGGAGGCTACAGCCTTGCATGTGAACGCCTTATAGAAGCTGTCAACAAACTTTGGATCCAAGTAATCCTGGTTCATCCTGACTGCTACGTTCCCCTGCGGCAGGCCATCCTCGTCTCTTGTCTTGGCTGTTTTTCTAGCGCTGTCGCCGTCTAGCCGTGTGCCGGTGCGCTTTTCCTTCGATTCTGCTACGTCCAAGTGCTTGACTTTGCTGTCGTTACTATTGCTGCCGCTACTACTAATACGACTGCGAGCGTCGTCCATATCGAGGCTCATTATGAATACACCTTTACAAACAAAAACGAAATATTGATTTAAACTCTAGATAAAGAAAGGATATAAAAATTTTTTTATTCTGGCCAAAACAAACAAATCCACAAAATCCTTGTCGCAAGTTGAAAAAAAAAGTGTGGCCCATTGAGGCTCAGCGCAGGCCAACCAATCACGCGTCGCGATGGGCAGCAAGAAGCGTAATAGAATGTCCTGAAACGTCGTCTCTTTGCAAAAATAATAAAAAGAGGAAAATGCAATGTTTTGGTGCTCGCCAACTCTTTTTTATATCTCTTTTTCATTAATAATTCAAATTATCCTATTTAATAGCTTTCATTTGCTAAAGGGGAATTTGTTCAATGTTAAAGCCAATTAATTTGCTTGCTGCCTTTCTCTTCACATATTACCAGTTATATCTCTATACTTTATCTATATTTCTGCATTTCATTTGAAAAGCGCGTACTTTTTATCTCATTCAATACTAGGAAGCGCCGTTTTATTGTGCCAGCAAAAGAAAAAAAGGCGGCCCACATACAAGGCGTATTTCTGGGCCAGGAAGGAACCTTTTTCCACCAGACAAAAATCAACAGCACCGCCACAATTGTGTATATCCACAATATCATATATCCGAGCCCGTAGGCAAGAACACTCTTTTCTCCTTTATTTTTGAGCAATTTGCTAGCGACGGATGTGGACAGCGATGCAGCGCGTTCCATTGCACTCGTCTTCCACATCAGACAGTGCTGGACGCACGCTGGTCCCCGGCACGCCGGTGCAGGCAGACACTAGCATGGTGCCCGAAGGCAACCAGAGCCGAAACTCATTCCATAGCCAAAGTATGCGCGCAGACAGCGGCAGCATAGAGAACGGCCAGCACTTTCCGATGCTGAACAATGCAAGCGGAGGTGGGCCAGGAGGAAACAACCACATCAGCAATAGCAATAGCAATAGCAATAGCAACAACGGCGGCAGCGTCAATGGCCAGACTAATGGCTCTGGCGGAGATAAGGGCGGCAGTAACGGCGATAGCGTGAGCGATTCAGGCGATATCCAGTCAGAAGCAGACGATATACCGCAGGTCGATGTGCAGATGATTCCGCTGAGCGTGATAATCGGGCGGCTGGTTACCTACGCGTACACCGAGCTTGTGACGCTTGTTGACACGCTTCCCAGTCGGCACGAGGCTGACCGGCGCAACGACATTCTCAGATACACAGAGCACGTGTCAGATCTCCTCACAAAGCTTCTTGTGCTTGTTCGCTGGGCAAAGAATGCGCCACAGATCCAAAAGTGCCAAAACGTCATTGCTTATCTTGACTCGCAAAACAAGTTTTTCGAGTTTTCAGTTGACGCGATCATGCACATCTTTATGTCGATGCCCAGCGTCCGTATGAGGAACTACGATGTCTCCAATGCTGTTGATGTGCTCACCACAGGCACCTACCTGCGGCTTCCACTTGCCATGAAGCAGTCTGTTCCGCCGCCAAAGCTGTCTAAAAAGCAGATCCGCGATACTTTGCGCGCCATCAACGATATAATCCGCAGCAGAATCCTGCGTGGCGAGCCTATCCCGCCTGCGATGCGGCGGTACAAGATTTCACATGGCCGCATAGTGTTTACGGTGGCCAAGGAGTTCAAGGCCACGCTTACGCTTCTGCAATACGAGAACGCCATTCCATGGCATATTGTCAGCGTGCAAGTGCTGGTTGGCGGCGACAAGTCGCTTTCATCCGAACAGCAGATTACCGTAAACACATGGCAGATTTTGGACAGGGCTCAGAGCATGCTAATTGAGGCTAGCACAGCACACGAGAAGACGCTCGCTGCCGAGTCGCAGGATAGCGAAACGTCTAACGGTGCTGGCGAAAGGATGCCGGATGCCCAGCCTCCCCAGCTTGCGCAGCTGTATGATTTCCTGCATCAGCAATGTCTTACTGTGCTACTCGAGTCGATTTTCAAGCAGTCTTCTGTTTTGCGTCGGACGCGGTGGGAGAACCTGCTGCAGGTTGAGATGAGCGCCAACCGATCGGTGCTCACATTAAAGTACTGGACATCGCCCCGTGCCGCATCCGCTGCATACTCTGGTTCTGCGATTGCGCATGGTGGTGCTAGGTCCGACTCTATTGTGTTCCGCTTGGTGCCGCTTGCTGTTCCTCGTCCGATCCACGCTTCGGCCTCCGACGGTCCAACAGCATTAGAGACATCGCCTGTCTACACTGACAGCCCAGAGAGTAGCGATTTTGTGCGCATCGAGCGGGATCGACGGAATCTGATACCAAAGCTCGGACTATGCGTTACCTGGTCTGCGTATTCAGGACTTGTGTCGCCCAGGGTTTGGTCGCGCACCGTGTCGCAGGCAAGCGAGCTATCAGAGGATGGCAGCAACGATGAGGATGGCAGCCATGGTTTTGCAGCGGATTCCGATGACTTCTCGCTTGTTGTTGATCCGGAGCAGGTTAACGTTGAAAGGCTGCTTCGACAAGTCACTTGGCGCCATGCTTGCACCATACTGGAGTCGCTGCATGTGTCCATGTCAGCATCCAAGCTATTCAGCAAGGATGCTGTTGATCTGCACTTTGTGACGGCTTCGGGAGCAACGATCAAGACGCACGAGCTGACGAGAGAGGAGGCCAGTCTGGGCACATCCATTCCTCGTCTGCGCGCGTGGTACAGAGAAACGGAGGGCGCTGTGGATATTACAGTCGATACCTTTACCGGCCGACTTGTTGTACGCGCGTCGGAGGTTGTTGCGCCCAGCACTGCTCTTAGCGAATCGATGGTCGGACAGCTGGCGGAGCAGCTTAATCGCACGCCGTGGCGGCTGGCGGAGCTTTTGGTTGACATGCGGTCCAGTCTGGCGCTTGTTGATCTGGACTGTCTGTCATTCCGGTCGCTTGGATTGCGTGCGCAGAGTGTGCAGTCAACCGGATTCCCGAATCTGCCTGGATTTGTTGTGCATTCTGGCATGGGCAAGTATTTTGATCTTACAGGCTCCACTGGGTCAACGGTTATGGGGTCGTGGTCGGGTGTGCCAGGAGTTGGTGTATCGTCGTCGTCGCCAAACATGGCTACTAACTTCCCTTTGCGCGTATCGCAGCAGGAGGCAGATGCACTTGTGCGCGAGGTTGCTGGTGTTGAGAATCCGTTGGGTCGGATTCGGTTCTACATGATCGAGGGAACCGATGGAGTTGAAGAGCATGTGGGTACCACTTCGCAGGGGAAAGGTGAGTGGTACATTATGGTAGCCATGACAGACAGGCTGCGGTTCCGTCTGGTGCTTCTGAATCCTCATCCCACGGATCGGCTTATGTTTGTTGTTGGACAGATTATCTCGCTTCAGGTGGATCGTCTTTTCTACTCGGTGGCACGCAGGCTTCTTGCAGAAAAGGGACTTGACTCGAGTATGTTTACTGCTGGTGCTCGTTCTTCTTTGCAGCCGAAGAGCGGGTCTGGGAATGGGTCCGATGACAACAGAGCTGCTGCAGAGGTGGCTGGCTCCACCGATGGCTCCGACGTTGATCTTTCGGCAGACGAACGTGAGATTACCGAAAAGGTTGATGCAATGTTAACCGGACGCACAAGCATCACTCTGGACTATCTCAATGCGCTTGCTTCCGCATGCAGAGCACG
>JANBUF010000107.1:0-10777 GCA_027579215.1 Coemansia sp. BCRC 34490 | reverse complement strand
ACACTGCCCAATAAAAGCAAGCGCTCCACTGGCAAAGCGCGAGAGGCTGCATCGCCAGAGCCCTCCAACCCATCTGTAAGCAGCAGCGCATCCGACGACCCATTCGACCGCATCGGGTCGCCAGCAGCACAGCAGCAGAGTCGCGACCAGGAAAGCGGCTGCCGCTCAGACAACAAGATTCCCGACAGTCTGTGGCTCGTGGTGGAGCTGTACCGCACATGCAGCCGGATCTCAGAGTTCTCCAACAGAAGACGCCGGCCCGTGCGTCCCAACGACATTTCGCGCCGCACAATGTTCGACATTCTGGACCGCGAGCTCGAGGATCTTCGCAGCCGCTTCATGCCATTCATGGAGTTTCCGCCCCGCACCGAGTGGCTGCTCAAGGGATACGCCAATCTCGGTAGTGGCATCAACGGCATGCTCAGCATCCACAGCACATACTTCAACATCCACCTGATGTACTATGCCGCCAAAATCATCCTGTATCGGTCGGAGCTGCCAGAGTACGAGCACGAGATAATTGAGCCTGAACTCATTGCCCGCGCAAAGGCAGTGTGCGTTGACTCGGCGCACAAGCAAGCCGAGATCATTCGCTGGGCGTTTGACAATATTCCCGTTGAGAACTGGGATCCAAAGATAGGCGTGTGGTCGCTGCAGGGCGCTTCAATCCACGTCAACGCCGCACTCACCGACGACAACATTGTGGCCGAGCAGTCCCGCAAGGACCTCGAGATTCACTTGCGACTGCATGTCGAATCTGACAAGTACTACCACTTCAACATGGCGATCATCACGATGCTGCACCGCGTCTTCAATCTGCGCAAGCAGCAGCGGCTGGCCATGAGTGTTGAGCACCAGGAAGACAACAACGAAGGCGGCGCTGAAAAGCATGGCGCTGACGGAAATAAAGTGGTTGTGGCGGCACCGGTCAGCTCCAAGATCGATCTGTTTATCAGACATAAAACCGATCAGGATCCGTGGATCGTACCCCGCTGCAGCTCGCTTCTTGGGTTCACTTACAACTACAGCCAGCTGCGTGGGATTCTGAACAAGACAATCAAGCAGACCACGTACAGTCCGCCTGACTCGGTCAATGCTGATGGCACAGCTGCCGGTGGTGAAAACAACCAAGACACCTCTTCCCTGGCTTCAAGTTTTGCAGTGTCAGTCAGTCTGCTTAACGACCACACCCCGCAGTCCGCTGCCTCTCAGTCCTCTTCCGTCTCTGCGCACTACCCGCCATTGGCCGTTTCTCCAGCCCCGAACGCTGCTGCTATGGATATTGGTCGCCGCATGTCTGCCGACACCAACGCATCAGCTGTCACTGGCATTGGGCTGGACATCAGCGGAGGACTGTGGTACGGCCTGCCGTCCGCCACGGCCCAGCATAATAACCCTAACAGTAGCAATATCAGCGCCATGGCTCAGAGTTTGCCCGCTGGGATCCAGGGTCTGGATATCCACCACATGCAGCAGCAGCAGCAGCAGCAGCAGCACCATCGCCAGCATTCGGGACTTAACGCCATGACTCAGCAGCAAATGGGATTTTCGACCATTGGTGGTGGAATGGGCAACCTTTCTTCACCACACGCGCTTCCAAACATGTCCGCTGCATCATCGGCCAGCATGGCGACGGCGGGTCACGACGGCGGATCCTTGCACCCGGCAAAACGGGCATTAAACGGCATAGGAGTATCAGCGCCTCTGCCCTCTATGTCTCCTACGGAAAAAGCACCCGAGTTTCTTCATTCTAACGGCAATACCGGTGCCAATCCTGTGCCCGCCAAGAAGAGTGGGAAGAAATCTGGTGCCAAAAGTAAAGGCAAGGATGCTGTAGGTGGTGATCGTGGTGCTGGTCGTAAGCTTGCCAAAGCGGCATCAGCAGTATCATCATCAACAGGTAGAAATAGCCAAGTAGGATCGCAGAAGTCGGAAGGAGTCAAAAGAATCGAGCAGCTGCAGCGGCTTGAGGAACTGCGCGCGCGCGTGTCTCTGCTTCAGCAGCTCAGCAACAACAATGCTGGCGGTGATGGAAATCTACAGCAGGGTCAGACGATCGGGTCAATGGCACCGTCAGACGAATCGCCTATTTCTTCAACCACTGGCACTCATCCGATAATGAACCCACTAGCAGCAACAGCTCATACCAGCGGTGTTAAAACCTCGTTGCCTAGCTTGCCCACCGCCGCGCAGAGTAGCGACGTTAATGGGTTCCTCAACACGTTTGCCGCAAGCATAGGATCGATGGCCAGCCAGCTCGGATCCAACAGCCTACCCACTGCGTCTCCGTCTCCGTCTGTCTCTGCATCTGCCTCCGCCTCCGAATCCAATACAAACACCAACCAAAGTACACCCGTTCCCCACGGTAACAGTAGCAACATGACAACCAATGCAGCAACATCGTCGTCGTCGTCGTCATGGTTGGGCGGTGGGGCAAACGGGATGACGGATGCGGCAACTGCTGCCATGGTAGGCGTTGAATCGGGCTCTGCTGGCCACTACAGCCTGCCGAACATAGGCAGTGCGGAGATGCAGATGATGTTGGCGCATCTGGCTCCGCTATCTGCAGACAATGCTTCTCATGCGGAGGAGCTGCTTGACCACACGCAGCAACAGTTCCAGCAGCACCAACAGCAGCAGCTGCACCAACAACAACAACATGCTGTGCCATCCCAGCATAATGTTGCCAATGGTGCGCTCAACATCAACCCTATGCTTCTTGGCATTAACCCCGACATGGGATACTCCAGTGCAGATGTTCAGAAGATCATGCAGAAGCTTTCATCCACATTCGATTCGTCCGGATCCAACGAGGCAGTCTAACAAAACTACATCAAAAGATCCCTTTTCTACGTTTTTATATTCTATTTTCGTTTTTTTCTTTAGTTCAATACCACTTGTATTCTACTTTTCTTTATTTACTTTACTGGCGCAAACGAAAATTAGCCTATCTTGATGTAGCTGACGACACTAGATACTCGCACTCTCCAGACTTTTCGCACATGCTTCTAAATATTCCGTCCTTGTTCTGGAGCAGATTGTATGGCGTGTCGAACTCGGCAACCTTGCCCTTTTCCAGGACAAGAACCCGGTCGTAGTCGATAATTGTGCGCAGCCGATGTGCAATGCAGAGCAGCGTTGAGTTGGCAAACTCTGATCCGCGAATCGTGTTCTGAATACGGTTGTCAGTGTCAAAGTCAACCGATGCCGTTGCTTCATCCATGATGATCAGCTTTGACCGTCTCACCAGTGCTCTTGCAAGAGCCACCAGCTGCCGCTGACCAAGCGACAGATTCTGTCCATTTTCCTTGATTTCAGCATCTAGACTAGTGAATATTCCAGCCATTCGCTCTAGGGAAGAGCCGTCGCCATTCGTGTTGCCGCCGTTAGATTCTCCTCGTCCCACAACACTTGATACCGAAATGCTGCTGCTGCTGCTACCAAATGCGTTCTGGCTGCCATTCTCTTTGATCAAATGGGTGCGGCGCAAGGCTTCCCACAAAAGCTCATCGGGATGCTCGTCAAACGGATCCAGATTAAACCGGATGGAGCCATTGAACAGCACCGGGTCCTGTGGAATAATAGTGACGTTGCGGCGCAGATCCTCCAGCCCAATCTTTGAAATATCCACTCCATCCAAAACTATCTTTCCCTTGCTTGCCTCGATAAACCGCAGCAGCGCAAGTGACATTGTGCTCTTTCCAGCGCCCGTGCGACCGACAACACCGATTTTCTCGCCGTGCTTAATAGAGAGTGAAATACCATGCAGAACAGGTACTCCGGAGACATACTCGGCATCCAGATTCTCAATTTCCATATCACCCTTCCTAGGCCAAGACGGCGGTGGTTTGTGCTGAGGATCAGACTCTAAGGACGCCTCTTGGTCAATTTTCAGATACTGCAGTATACGCTCCACAGAGTTCATGTTAAGCTCATTTTCACTGTAATCCCTGATAACCCAGAGCATTTCTTCGGAAAACGCCATTGCGTACGACAAAATAAACCCAGCCATGCCAGCATCAATCCAGTCGAGGTTGAAAAGAATGAATCCAGCACTTGTGGCAGACACAAGGGCACTTGCTGCGGATACGCGTATGTGCAGCCACCTATTGGTCGACCATACAGCGTAGTACGGACGGTTGTGTGCGCTGATCCGGTTCATGGCCTCCATGATATAGTAATGCTTGACATTGAATGCCCGGATCGTTGTTGTCCCCTGGATAATCTCGCCAAATAGCGAAAGAAGCGGCGACATGCTATTAGACTCTAGACGGTTGAGCTCTCGGGACGTGTTGAGATAGTAGAACGCGATCATCAGAAACATTCCTGACGTAAGTAGTGCGGCTATGGCGAAGATCGGAATAGCTATGGACACGATTATATAAACGGCCATTACGCCAATCACTCCTCCAAGCCAATACCCTATTGAATCAAGAGCCCCGTTGTCGATTGTGTCCATATCGCGTGAAAAGCGGTTGATAATCCGCCCGACGGGTGTGGAGTCGTAGAACCGCGGCGCAGCATGAACAACGCAGCGCGCAAGCCGTTTGTGCATTGTCCGCGCCATCTTGAGTCTTCCAGCAAACATTGAGTACCACATGAGCACAAGCCATGCCACACATGCAAACCCAAGAAGCGTATAGATACCTAGCCAGTACACGGACGAGTGGTGGCTAGACAGTGCGTCCGTGCTCATAGTTGAAAGATTCCTTTCCAACCCATCTAAACCTACAGATACATGAGGCGTGTATGTTGACATCCAAGACCCAAGTCTAGATGTGTAATCCGAGGTGTATGGCGATGTTGGTGCAAACAATGCGCTAGTAAATACGCTGCTGCTGCTGGTATTGTGAGGATCTGAGGCTGAACTGTCCTCTAGGGCAACCCACATCTTGATCCAGTATGTTCTCAGAGCACTCATCGCCTCATAAACAACAAAGATCATTACAAGCCATCCCCAGAACAGCTTTCCACCACACGCCTGCATAAACGTTTTCCACACCTCGAGCTTCACATATCCTTCCTCGCGCTCCTCCTCTTTGATCAGAATGCCCTGGAGCACAGAAATGTCGAGGTTTGGGTTAATGCCTTGTTTTTCAGCAAGCTTCTTCAGATGCTCGCTGTTGTACTCGTCCTCGGATTTTGCGTCATTGACGGTATTTGCTGGCTGTCCGCCTTTATGTGCATCTAGAGCAGATGTCTTGTCTTTGCCAGCTTCAATGCTACCAATATCGTCTCCGCCTTTCTTTTGATTAGTAATGTCTAGATCATTTTTCTTACTATCCACACTCTCTGCCAGCGCCAGCGTTAGAGCACTCTTGTTTCTGAGCTCAGTTGGCGTGCCCTTGAGCGTAATACGGCCCTTGTTTATCATCACCATGTACTGAGCGTAAGGAAGGCACATTGCAACGTGGTGAGTGACAAGAACACGCGTCCGGCCCTGCATCAGCCTCGTCTTGCTTAGAAGACAGTCCATTAGTATGTGCTTTGCAGTGTGTGCGTCAACTGCCGATAGACAGTCATCGATGAGAAGGATGCGACGGCTAGAGTACACAGCGCGCGCCAGGGCCACACGCTGTTTCTGGCCACCGGATAACGTGATTCCACGCTCACCAATCTCGGACATGTCGCCGGCAACCAGGATACGCAGATCGGGCTTCAGTGCACAGACACGCAGAACCTCTTCGTATCTTTCAAGGTCATAGGGTTCGCCAAACAAGATGTTTTCACGAATGGTTGCATTCCTCAGCCACGCCTCCTGCGCAACATACGCAATGTCGTCGATGGCCAGCCCTTCACGCGAGAGCTCAATCACATCCTTGTACTTTGCGTCGTTCTCGGAAAGCAAACACGATTGAATTGTTGGAAGCAAGACACGTCCGCGCACCAGCGTCATTTCTCCAACAAGTGCAGAAAGGAGGGATGACTTTCCACTGCCTGTTGGCCCAGCAATAATGGACAGCCCGCCAAGCGGGAATCTAACATCAATATCCTTCAGTGAAAACTTCATAGTATCATCTTCGGAGCTAGCAATTTGAGTAGCTGAGGAGCGTACAGATAGCGTAGTCTGCGTATTGGATGATTCAGAAAGCAGAGGTGTTGTTTCTGTTGACTGACGACTATCAGTATTTGAGTTTGTCTTTTTAGATGGTTCAGAAATATTGCTGGATATAGCACCTTCCCGATCTATGGAGCCACCGGACGACACATTCCACTCTAGGTCAGCACAGTCAAAACCTAGTTCGTTACCTAATGATTGTGTAGAGGGTATGCGCTCCTCAAGGTCCTGGATATGCGTCTGCCCCAAATAAGACTCAATACGCTTGAGAGCCACGTATGCTCCAACTCCAAAGTTTGCATATGCCGGGAGACGGCCCATGGCAGAGCGCACCATCTGGAAAACGGCAATAGAAGTAAAGGCGGTCTCTGCATTCAGCTTGTTGCCAAACACAACAACATACGACGTGAACATGATTACCAGAATGATAATTGGATTCAGAGCAGCGCTTACGCTGATACATGCAGACGACAGAAAGACTTTCCACGCGTAGTCGAGCTGATCTTCGCGGCTCTTATCAATCCGTTCAAGAAACCGGGACTCCCATCCAAACAGCTTGACTGCCTTGATACCCTGCAGCAGCTCAGTGATAACCGAAATCCGCTTGTCTCCCGCCTCGCTCTGTTTTTCTCTCAGCACTCGGTACCGCGTAAACAGAACCTTTGAGAGAGGTATGTACAGCGCGGTAATTACCAGTCCAATCAGTGCAGAGACCCCTAGCATCTGGTACATGTACCAGATTCCAATACCCAGCGTAATTGGTACATTGATCAGGAGTTCAAAGACCCATCCGACGTAGACAACCTTTTTAAAGTCTGCGGTGAGTATGTTCATGACCTTGCCATCGCTAACGGCGGAATCGTCCTTTTTATCATCACCATCGTTTTTGCTGTCAGCGTTCTCTTTCCCGCCCGATGAGCCGCCCTTTCCGCTGCAACGCAGCGTCTTTGCTGTAAGCTCAGCAACAAGCAGTCCCTTCATCTGGATGCACGTATTGCGCTCAACCCAAAGTCTCTGGTTATATACAGTTGTCGAAAGCAGGGTGAAGAACAGCAGTCCAAAGATGTCAAGATACTTGCTGCGGGCATTGGTTACCAATACTCCTCCGTCTTCACGCGCAACCCCAATTGAATGCAGAATGCGCTGTAGGAAGAAGGGGCCAGCAAATTCCAAAACACAACGGGCAATGGTCAGCACAAGCTGGCTAAGCAGTTCGGGTGTAAATGTCAACACCAATGTCGCAAGCAAAGAGCGTCCGGGTTTACGGTAGCTGTGGAAGCGCTTCCAATTAAGCGCGGGTGCAGTCTTGCTGCTGAGGATATAAAGATCAGAACCGCCAATGTTGCTTGTTGCTCCCTTTTTGAGCAACCTGTTTAGCCACGAGAACGTTATCTTGTCAAGAAAAGATGACGACTGTTCGGGGGTGCTCAAAAGATTGGTTTCGTTTTGGTTGTCGCCTGTGCGCGCAAGAGGTGATGTGACATTGTCCAGATTGCAACTATTGCTGGTATCAGTTAGTGGAGCATAAGTTGTTGCTGTGTCCTGCGAATCGCTTTGGGCGCCGTCAAGAGGACGGTAAAAGATAGGACGTCTCTGCACCAAAGAAAACATAAACAGAACAACCAGACTATTTACAGTTGTCAAAGCCAGCAGGTTTGAGCGAGCGGAGGCATTTGCTCCAATAATAGGAACATTGCCGTTTTTGTCCGTGAAAAAGGAAAAGTACATTTCACACAAGCCAGAAGTGAGTTGTAGACCAACGGCGGCTGGAATAACAGAAGGAAACAGACCAGAATATGTCATACTGTTGCTGCGCCAATAAACAGCTAGGCAGACAGATGAAAGCAGCAGAGCTGTTGCTGAAAGCTGAGTCATTGCCCCAGAATAATGATAATCTTTTGAGCCATTCTCTTCGGAAATCGGCGAGCTGAGTTTCCAGGCGTAATACAGCGCTGTCTGAACGGCAAGCAGTAGAACAGTGTAGATTCCAGTGCGCCGTTTGTTGTCAACAACAATGGTGTGACCAGGAGGACGACGGACTGGGACTAGCATGTTCCCAACAGACAGACGGGAGAAAGGAGAACTGCCATCATTAGTAAACTTACTGTTGCTATTAACAGGAAGCACTAGACAAAGAAAAAACGAAAGCGCAGAAACTCCTCCAAAGAGTAAAAGAATAACTGGCCACAAGAAGCCGGTACGGAAGCAGTCATTACTTAGAGACAAATCCCAGTTGGATTCTGCACCACAGAGCGCTGCGTTATCACCAAAGCTAGTACTGGAAAGGCGGTAATACGACTTGTACAGACAGTATATTGACAGGGAGCCAAATGCGGCCGCTGAAATAGCAACATTTGGCGGCTGGAATTCTGGAGGCGGCATGGCGCTTTTTTTAAAGGTCGGACTTTTTTTTATTTTTTTTGCAAAAGTAGTGTTGGTCCTTGTAAAGTGGATATTTCGATTTGGTCTTGTGCGCCATAGCAAATTCGCGAATAAATAATTATAGTGCAAGCAATGTCAATATCAGTACTTTTGTAATATAATATGTATAGCATTATTTACGCCACCTGTAACACACATACAAAATCAGCTTGTCTTTAGTACGATAGAATATGAATAACAACCTACCTTTTAAAAATGCAAACAAAAACGCCGAGCCAAGGAATAAATGGAATATATAAATCAGTATAAAAACCGGGTGCCTAGAGGTGGTGAAGAGGCGGTTTATATAGTCCAAGGTATTAGAGAATTTTTCTGCCTTTAGTTTAGTTTTTGCCATTACCGACTTTGTTTGTTTATTCCATCTTGGCACAGATGTTTTTTTGTAAAAGCCAGGCTTAGAAAAAGCGAGACTTTCGATAGTTCATTTGGTAGAATGAAAAGCGATAAAGCCTAATAACTAGGAAATTTGTCTTTAAACATAATGTGCTTTTGTTTTACTCCCCTTTAGTGTGGTGTACAAAAAAGCAAAAGGGAGGATTCAAAGGCATAAAGAAAGGCAAATGTCCAGGATTCATGGTATCTACAATGTTTACCAAAGTCTTGGCATAGAAAGGAAGGTTGGTGTTCTTTTAAACAGCGAGATTCCTAATGAAGAAGAATCGTGGAAACACAGAGATCGTGACTGCTTTATCGGGCTACAGATGGAGATTACTTTCTTTGTCCTGAAACAAGCTTTAGAACGCTCAGGACATGGTCCCACTTTCTTCTTTTTTGGAGCAGATCAGATCAAACAACGGGGGTTTAAATGAATTCCATAATCTCGATCTTTTATTTACACGATGATAAACCCCCAGAGAAGAGAGAGAAAAACTCTTTGGAAAATGAAATATATCAGTGCATGCTAACAAACACGTCTAGTCATTTTATAAATACAAACTCTTCTGGTCATTTAATTACCTTCCCATTCTCTCATTCTCATTAATTACTTACAGAGCACAAAATAATACTTTAGGGAGGGTTGTCTATCCAAAGTAAAGCACTACATACATACCATGGCACTCCGTCATCTCCTATGTGTAGCACTCGTCGTGCTCTGCGCTATCCCGAGTGTCCACACACTATCGCACTCGAACATGAAGCATCCAGCACCGCCTGGAAAGCAGGCCCAGCAGGCCACATCGCCATTCGAGACGGAGAGCCACGTGATATACGGACAGGAAGTCAGTTCAACAAGCAGCCACTCGTCGTCATCGTCAGAAGCAGCAGCAGCTGGAGGAGGAGGAGGAGACAGTAGCGGATGGATGTTTGCGACAAAGGGGCCCAGCTGGCATGTGTGGACGTACCGAACACTGTTCGACAGCGTGGAGCTGCCGCTGTGGCCCCAGGTCATGGACGAGGTGCGTATAATTGTCAGCACGGAAATGTGCCGCCACCGCAAAGAACAGCAGCACCTGCCTCGCGCGCCGTTTGTGCCGCCGAGTGGGCTGGAGTACTGCGGGATCCACGTCTCGGCCACCGCTAGGATAGGGGAGGAGAATGGTAGCGGAGGACACGCTGGTTCTGTGGCCGACGACGCTACTCGCGGGACGATGCGCCGGTGGGTGGCTGCGTTTCTGGGGTGGACGAATGCCCAAGCAGCCAGCAATGATCCGAACCAGGCGGCACCGCTGGAGACCTCGGTGTATGGCGGGGCACCCGGACCCGACGCATTCATCGACATCGGCACCGCCAGCATCTATTACTTCCACCCGTTCGTCGACCGGCTGATAGACACCAGCAGTGGGCCAGCAGCAGCACAGCCATCGCTACTATCGCTTGCCAAGCTGGCCATCGGCACCCACCACTCATTGCACGACCTGGTATCGCCGCACGTGACGCACGAGGGGAAGCGGTGGCTAGACAACCACCGGATGCAGATACGCCTGCGCCGCACGCACCAGGGATTCGTGGAGATCAAGACGCAAGTGGTGTCGCTGCTGCATCCGGCCGACCGGATCTCCATCGTGCCGGCGGAGAACGCCACATCGAGCAGTGTTACGTGGATCGGGCCTACGGGCGACTCGCCGGCGTTCACGCTGTCGAAAACGGACCCGAAACCGAGGGTTGTCAGCGTCCCCGACTCGTTCTACACGCAGCACGGAACAACAGCAACACCGCCATCGCCATTGCCGGAGGCGGATGGCGATGGCGGAAGCGTGGTGGCACGCACCCGCGATTTCAGATCATTCCATCCGTGGATCCGGATCACCGCGCAAGCGTCCCCGCAGTCGGCGCCAC
>JANBUF010000106.1:0-10786 GCA_027579215.1 Coemansia sp. BCRC 34490 | reverse complement strand
GAAGCAAACCACAGATATTGGCGGCAGAACCGCACGGTTATCAGCAAGCAGAACATACTGCCAGCAGCGCCAGCACCGGCATCACATGGCGGCGGCGGCGGCGGAGGAGGCAGCAGCCGGTTCCGCATCTACTATCACGGGAGCCGCTCTCCTCACAGCGAGACACAACAGCAACCGGCACTGGAGGCGGTGCATGTACGCAGATTCAATCTGGCGTACATCGGGTGCCTTCCGAACCTCAAGGCGCGGTTCTACCGCGAGATAATGGTGCGGGAGCGGCTGGCGCGTATGCGGCTGCTTGGGATATGCACGTATCTCGGCTGCATCGTGGAGAACGGATTGGTGGTTGGCGTCGCGCTGCAGGGCCCACTGCTGGCGCTGGACGAGGCGCTGGGCGGAGGATTCGGCGGGATTCCGTGCAGAGACATTGTTTCGACGAGTCTGGTGCATGCGACCATCGCGATGCAGTGCGCGGCAGGAATGGCGCTGAAAGGCCCTGTGCGGCCGTCTGCGGTGATGGTTGAGCCGAGGAGCCGGAGTCTGGTGCTGGCGGACATCGATTGCCTGTTTGCGGGGCCGCCAGGGATGCTGTTTGGAGACCTGAGTGCGCGCGGCCTGGATGCAGCGGTGCGGCCGGCCGTGCTGCTGAAGTCGCCGCTGGGCCACATCTTCGTGCGGATGTGCTCGCGCGTGCTGGTGGAGACTGGCGGCGCGAGGGAGCCGCCGCGCGAGATCGCAATGGCGTGCAGACGGCCCGTGTGCCAGCACTGTCCGCTGACTAGTCCGCTGCTGCGTGGGCGCCCGCAGCTTGTGCACAGCCTGCTGATCCGCGAGACACGCGCGATGCCGCCGTTTAATCCGCATCCGTTTAATCAACCACGGTTCAATCAACCACGGCTCAATCAGCTCCCGCCGCGCATGGCCGTCGCAGTCACGCAGGCGCGGTCTGTGCGAGGAGTTCGATCCTCCGCTTCCTGTCCTGCAGGGCTTTATGCACCATGACAAGGATCATCAGAACCGGCAGATGCACCAGGCTGCTGAAGAACAGTCTGCGCGATCTGCGCGGATCAGGATGGCGCCAGAACTCGTAGGCGCAGTACGCCATCAATCCATTGACCGCCGACGAATCGGCAAGGAACCAGATGTCGGCGGTGCCTGTTGCCACCAGCGCAGCCGACAGCGGAAACATCAGCACGGCGTAGCGCAGCGCAACACGCGCGTTGAGGCGCGGATGCGTCACCGACATCATGCGGTATCCGGCCTTGGAGTAGTCGGCGCGCAGCGTGTAGGCCAGCGAGTTGAAATGCGGAAACTGCCACGCAAACATCATGGCGCTCAGCACCCAGGCGCCAGGCCCCAGTGCGCCGCCAGTGGCCGCCGCCCAGCCAATCAGCGGCGGCACCGCTCCAACCAGCGACCCGACCCAGGTGTTGGCAATCGTCAGGCGCTTCATCGCAGTGTAGGCGCCCGCGTAGAGCGCGATGTTGGCGGCGCCAAGCATCGCGGCCACCGGGTTAACAAACACCCAGAGGGCCGTGGTTCCCACCACGCCTGCCGCCACGCCGAATCCGAGCGCGTGGTGCGGCGCCAGCGCGTGCCTTGCCAGCGGCCGGTTCCGGGTGCGGCTCATCTGCGCGTCGTACGGAACCTCGATCCACTGGTTCAGCGTGTTTGCGCTGGCGGCACACAGCGTGGTGCCAACGCCCGTCCACAGCAGCGTGGCCACCTGCGTTGCACCCGGCGCCACCGCGTATCCCGCCATTGCTGTCAGCACCACGAAACCTGTTAGCTTGTCCTTCGACAGGTCGCTGTACACTCGCCCCAGCGCGCCGCTCCCCCTGCCAAGCAGCTGCGCGGATGTCTGGATCTTCCAGCGCTGCCGCGGGTGCTCCACACTGGCGCCATCAGAAGGAGAAGAATAGTCCTGTGTATTCTGCGGTGTTGGCGATGGTTTATTCTGTGCACTGTACATTTTACGGCCGGGAGCCAGAAGCGGTTGCAATAGCAGCAGCGGCAGCGCCTTAGGCCGAGCCCTGTGCTGCAGGAGTCTGGCGAATGACAGAGTGGCGTGCATTGTTTGTTGGTTGGTTGTATTTACTATCGCTCTGAATCTGTACTCTAGTGAAAATATAACATTAAATTCCAGAACAAGGAAGGAGAGATAAGAAGTAAACAACGAGATGAAAGAAGAGCAAGTTGCTGTGGTTACTGAGTTTATTTTTTGCTTTTCACATCCATCAGTTTTGATCAATCAATCAACAATCTAACCAAACCAAACAAAACCAAATCAAGTGATTAAAACCACGTTGCTGTATTATCTGCAAAGCTCTGGATTTTTGGCTCTGGACATTGCAAGGCTCCAGTCCTTGCTTCAGTACTTGCGCTCCAAGCATACATAATGTTGGCCAACAAATTACTTAAAAATGCCCCCCCCCCAGTTTATGACTGTGGTTGTGGTACTGATACTGCTCGATACTCTCTAAATGTGTAGGTTTTCTAGATTCTCCGTTACTATCCATTTTTTTGTATTTTTCACTCTCCCAACTCTTTTTATTTCTGTATGAAAAAGAAAAGAACAAAAAAAGTAAAAATAGATGAAAATTTACTAGATGCACAAATGCCTGCTTTTCTGTTCACAATGTCCACATTCAATGTTCCCAACATCTTGGGTGACCTTAAATGGAAAAGCTCTCTCTCCCATCAAAAGAACGCTTGTGGAAGACGAGCAGCTACTAATAAAAGAGGTGAACATCTGCAATGAGCCAGAGTATCATAGTTTGCACATTTCTATCTACTACCCGTTTGTATATCTACTATTCCATTGTGTACCTTGCATTGGGTTTCTGCATATTTATAATATATCATAAGAAAATTACTTGAAGCTTTACTTTCTGACTCAAGACGAAAGCTAGAGAAGCTAGGACTAACAAGTCTCACTTTCTCTCCATTACATCCATCAAAGAATTTATCAATATCATCTCTGTTTTCATTTAATTTACGCATATTGCTATTTCAACTGTTCTGTTTGAAAAATAAAATGTGTTGAGAGGTATTGTTGTTAGCTGTTGTAGTAAATTATAGTAGTGGAGAAAGAATTGATGGATAAACAACGACTGGTTTGCCAAGACAGGAAAGTATTTTTTGGAAAGTGTATATACCACATTGCAAATTTTGATAGCCACACAAAGGTTTTTTAATGTTATTTGTGCTTTGTCTTTATTACTTGTATACGTAATAATGTTAAATTTAGCTTTCATAATAAGATACCTGGAAAATCATGACGATAATTGGAAGGAAATGAGAGGTATCCTAACGTCCCAACGGATGTGATAATGCGTAATTGTTGCGTCAGTGTGATAAAGAAAATTGCAAAGATGTTAACAATGAACAGCCAAAGATTTAATTTTTTAAAACGTAAACACGTAATGCATTTTGAATATTCCCAAAGGTCCAACCCCACTTAACAATATAATAATCCCACATATGCGGAAATATATTAGAATGCTATGTAGATTGAAAAATGCCTTCCACCAATATCATGTCATTTTCCACTTTAAACAGCAACAAATTTATTCATCGTCTATTATTTTTTAAATTTTGGAATTATAAACATGATAAATGTAAGAAAAAACTGCGCTGTTTTCAGCAATACTCTTTTTTTGGGAACTGCTAACCATAATGGTATACAGCTACCAGAAAGAGTTTGCAGGCTGCTCACTATCAAATTTGCACAATGACAATGCAGGGCTTTTTGCCAGGTTACTGAATGCCGTAGGCCCTAACGCTGGTTCCAAAATAATAGATCTAGGCAAGAATATATGGCATGGAAACATACATATGGTGACAGACAAGATGGCCAATAAAATGCTACAAGTGCAGCTAGTCAGACAGACCTGCTACCTTTTTCACGTCATGGCGCCAAGGTACCCGGAAGACCCAAGAAAGGACAATGAGAACACAGCTGAGAGTTATTTGTTTCTATTATCTTGGCCCTGCTCATGCGGTGACTGCACTCATAATTTGCAATAGAACTTGAAGACATACTCACCACTTGTTGCATTCCAAAATAATTCTAAGCAGTACTTGCGCTCCAAGCATACATAATATTGGCCAACAAATTACTTAAAAATGCCCCCTCCCAGTTTATAACTGTGGTTGTGGTACTGATACTACTCAATACTCTCTAAATGTGCAGGTTTTCTAGATTCTCTGTTACTATCCACTTTTTGTATTTTTCACTCTCCCAACTCTTTTTATTCCTGTATGAAAAAGAAAAGAACAAAAAAAGTAAAAATAGATGAAAATTTACTAGATGCACAAATGCCTGCTTTTCTGTTCACAATGTCCACATTCAATGTTCCCAACATCTTGGGTGACCTTAAATAAAACCTTTCTCTCCCAACAAAAGGAATCTTGTGGAAGACAAGCAATCTTGTGAAGAAAAGAGGTGAAACCATTTTGCAACTTGCCAGTATATCATAATTTGCACATTTCTATGTACTACCCCTTTGTCTATCTACTATTGCATTGTGTGCATTGCATTTGGTTACTGCATATTTATAATATATCATAAGAAAATCCTCATCTGAAACTTTACTTATTGTCTCAAGACGAAAGCTAGCGAGGCTAGGACTAGAAGGATACACTTTCAATCCATTGCAGCTAGCCAAGAATTTATCAATATCTTCTCTGTTTTCATTTAGTGTACGCATATTGCTATTTCAACTGTTCTGTTTGAAAAATAAAATGTGTTGAAAGGTATTTTTATTGGCTGTTGTAGTGAATAATGTAGTGGAGAAAGAATTGATGGATAAACAACGACTGCCTTGCTTAGACAGGAAAGCATTTTGGAGGGTTTATATACCACATTGCAAATTTTGATAGCCACACAAAGGTTTTTTAATGTTATTTGTGCTTGTAGTCTTTATTATTTGTATACGTAGAAATGTTAAATTTAGCTTTCATAATAAGATATCTGGAAAATCATGACGATAATTGGAAGAGAATGGGGGTATCCTAACGTCCCAACGGATGGGATAATGTGTAATTGTAGCGTCAGTGTGACAAAGGAATTATAAAGGTGTTGACTCAATGAATTGCTAAAGATTAATTTTTTCCAAAACTTAAGCACGTAATACACTGAATAAGAAAATACAGAACACACCAGATATCGAAAGGCGTAAAAACGCAGTCATTGTGCTTTGACTAACAATAGGTGCTCCGCACTCCCTGGCACCGGTCTTGACCAAAGTTTGCTTGCTGGACGTTCGTTGGTGTTCTTTACCAGTTTTTTCATTCCCAAGTCATCAGAAAATAGTTGGGGCTCAGGATTATGAAATTAAAATTCTGGAAACCCAACAACAGCAGCAGAAACAACAGCATAAGGTGGGTTAATCAGTAGACAAAGCTCGCAAACTGCGAAAACTCAGGATCAGCAGCAAATGCGTCGGCCACGGATCCAGGCAGCACGACGTTGACCAGCATTCCGCCGGCGCCATCGGCGATGGCAAACATCATGGCCGGCGCATCAATAGCCAGCATCTGCACCGAATCAGCAGCAGTACAAGTTGAAGCAAAAGCCATGTCTTTGTCGTACAGTCCCAGTCGTGTCATGTTGGAGAACGAGAGCGAAGGCGCATCGGATGTCTGCTCCAGCATCGCCCTGACGTCGGCCTCGCCGGCAGCCACCGAGTCCTGGAACGCACGCAGCTGGCCAACCGACGCCGTCTCCGTCACGCCTGCCACAAAGGCTGCCACGGCAGGCAGCGACTCGGTGAGCACAAATCCTGTGGATGCGTGGGCCAGGCATGGGAGAAACAGGTTTCCCAGATAGTAATATGGATCCGTGGTATTTGCTTGCTCCACTTTGCGTCGCAGATCAACCGGCCAGCCGAGATACGCGTGGGGAGACCGCGAGCCCCTGGCTTGGAGCATCCGGGTCCATGCTCGCCACATCAGCGCCATCACCAGCGCGTTGGACGAGCAGCTCACGCACTGGCTGTCTGCTCTCGCTAGCCCCTTTAGCTGTCCAATGTTCTGTGCCGTGACCTGGATCTGGTACCGTCGCATTGGTTCTGCCGATTCTGCGGGATCAAGCACCAGAACCGGGTTCCGGACCCCTGGTTGCTGCGACTGGGATCCAAAGATGCTGCGCACCTGCTGCACGGCTGGGATTGGCTTTGGTGGATGGGCAGCCAGGATGCGGCTGAGGTTTGCGCGACTGGGTTCCAGAGGCAGAAGCCTGCTACTGTCGGGAGAAGAAGGGAGAAAAGATGAGTGGCAGGCAATGGTCTGCGCTACATAAAAGGTTGCCGCAGCATCCGCCAGCACATGGTGGCAGAGCACGCCAACAACGCAGCCGCCATCGCTCAGCCAGCGCACCATGACGCGCAGCACGGGTACGCCGTCGATGCCGGGCATCTCGGCCAGCCTTAGTGTCTGGTCCACAAACAACTGCTCCCTCAGTGCGTTCTGGTCAAAACCGCTGGCACTAATATCGGCGTACGAGGTGTCGGTGCAGCAGCCCAGATCCACACGCACGCCAGCCGATCGATCGCTACCATTACCACTTTTTTCGTTGTAGCCTACGTAGACGCGGTCTCCGTCTTCGTTCCTCTCTTCTCTCAGCACCCCTGCAAGCACCGGTGTGGCCGCGGTGGTAGCGTCTACGCCGCGCTGCAGCGCATCCCGCATCTCCTCGGCCGTTGCCGCTGGTGCTGTCTTGTAGAACCAGAAGAACCCGACGTATGCGCGGAAGAACTTTTCAAACGGAAGTAGCTCCAGCTCCAGCTCCTGCTTGGGTGGTGTTGACCCGACTGTCATCGTCCGCTTGGTCTTGTTAATATAAATAGTATACTCTTCTTTTCAGATGTGTGTGTCTATGTTAAGCGGAAACGAGAAACAGTTGAGCTGAGAACAAAAAAGTAGCATGATGTATCAGAGTGTGATAAAGGCAGGAAGCATGAAAACAAAAACATGGAAATGGCAACAACGACATGCGCCACAACAAGAACAATACAGAGTTGCGTAAACAAAAGATAGAAAGATTTAATAATTAAATAGAGAGAAGGAGAAAGAGAGCGTTAAAAGACTATACAATTGGAAGAAGCCGCCAGATCTGGCAAGTGCATAGAATGAATGCTATACGCGGGCACGGCGCGTGGAGCGGCGGGGAGCCGGCAGGCGCGACGCGGCGCCGTTAGCAGAAAGCGAGGGAGGAGCGGGAATTGCGGATTCGGCGCCGTCAAGAATAGGAAGTTCAGCGTGGGCCGAAGAGACATTGGAATCGGAGTCTGTTCTGGTGCACGGACGCTGCGCCGGCCGCTCGCCAGCCTCGACCGATGCGGGACCCGCGCAGTCGGATGAGCGCTTAAGCAGCCGCGGCGTCGGCGGCTCAACAACCATCGCCTGGCCATCGTCATCCGCCGGGCTGGCGGCAGCTGTTGCGGCCGGGCTGATCAGCGGCAGATCGCGGGTGCTGTGATCAGCGGCAGGCTCGCCGGTCCACTCGAGATCGCAATCGTCCAGCAGCGCGGGAGAGTCGGCCAGCTTCGCAAGAATGTAGCCGTGCGCACGGGTGACGCTCCACCCGCCAGGCTTCTCAAAGTACGAGCGCTCGCGCGGCGGCGTTGATCCGCCGGATGCTGACGCACAGACGCCGCTGCTGGCCTCGCGTTCGGCGGCTTCAGCGATAGCGCTAACGGAAGCGCCGACTCGCGCCGACATCTCCGCACGCTGCTGCCCGTGCGCAAGGGAGGATTTAGCCACGTGCTCGCGAGTCTGGCGCAGCGTCAGCAGAGCGTCATCCACTGAGCCCTGCATTCCAGCTGCGCATCCGACAATACGACCCGCACCGTTAGATAGCTGCTCATTTGTCTGCATCGCTATGCTGCCAATCTCTTTGACGGACTGTGAAAGCGTCGCGTGAGCTGATTCGCCTAATACGCGCACAGGGCCCTGCATAAACGATTCTACAGCATTTGATACTACCGCTGTATGGGTACTTACAGCATGGTCAGCAGCAGCAGCCGACTGTTCGGCAGCAGTCTCTGACGAGTGCAAGTGAGCAGTAATTGCTTCCGATGCACCGGCAAGCGTAGCAGTAAGCGACTCCGACGACGCATCGGTGGTCTCGCGCAGTTTTCCAACAACCTGGCGCTCTGCTTCCGCACAGAGCGCGCGCTGGGCTGCCGCTTGCTCGCCAGCATCCTGCACAACGCGGCCAAACACAGCCGCCTCGTGCTTGCGGCGTTCTTCCACGCTCCGCGCAACCAGCGCAACCAGCTGGTCGTCCAAAGCTCGCGCCTCCCGCGACGCACCTTCCACTTGCTCCGCTATCTTCGTCTCATACGCTGTCGCTCTGGCCACCTGCGCACGCATCTCGCGCTCCATCCACGCAACCGCGTCTCGGACGCAGTCGCCCGATGTCGCCAGCGTCTCCTTTGCGACGCCAACTGCCGTTGCCACAGAAGCGTTAATCAGCGCCACGCTCTGCGCAACCGCCTCGCGCTGCTGCGCCGATATCCGCGCAACGCTCTGAGCCAGCTGTGTGCACGCCTCGGCACAGGCAGGCGCCAGGGTCTGGCGCGCAGACACCTCGAACTCGCGCAGCAACGCATCGACTGCGGCGGCGGCTCGCTTGGCGGACTCCGACGACTCGGCCGACCCCGACGACGCAGCCGCCACCAGGTCTCCCACCTCGGCTCGAAGTGTCTGTGCGTGGCTGGCCACGTGCTGCTGGACCGCGGTTCCAAACTGGTCTCCCACGCGCTCCTCCAACGCGGCAGCCAGCGCGTCTGCGTGAGCGGCAACGCTGCTGTCATACTCGGCCGCCAGCGCTGCAGCCCTGGCTGATTCGGAAGCAACCGCACGGCCGATATCCGCGACGGCCGCCAGATTGAGACGCTCGCGCTCGGTCATGCGATCGACCTTGCTCTGCCAGCCGCGGACATCCGCCGCTGCGTCCGTCAGCGTCTGACGCAGCTGAGCAGCCGTCCCGTCCAGCCGGCGCTCATGCAGGGCGTGAGCGTTTGCCAAGACGTAGCTCTGGCGCAGCTCTAATTGAAGCCGCTCGGCCTCCGCAGCAGCCGCGCGCGCATTTGCCTCAGAGTCCTCGCACTTGTTCTCAAGCGCGCTGTTGGCTTGCGCTAGATCCGCGCACCGCTGGTTGATGCGCACCATCTCCTCCTCCCAGAGCGCTACGCGCTGCTTCCACTCGTCAACAACATCTCTGGAGGCCTTTGCGCCGGCCGTCAGCTCGTCGTATGTGTCGCGCGTAATGAAAAAGCCGGCTCCATCACGCGCCGCATCCAAGTCCTTGCGCAGCTGCTCGATCTGGAGCTGCATATCGTGGACAATCTCCGACTTTGACACCTTCTTGTTTGCCACCGGGCGGTTGCGTATCCCCTTTGCCTGCGACGCATACTGCAGCGTCTTGATTGTCTCCTCGATGTTGTCTGGCGCTGTGCTCATTGTGGCCACCATGCATGTGCGTGTGCGTCCGCCCAGCGAGTCCTTGAGGATGTATGTCAGCTTGCTGTCGCGGTACGGCACGTAGCTGTTGCGCTCAACCAGCGCGTTGATAACGCGGCCCAGCACAAGCAGCGACTTGTTGATGTTGCCGGCCTCCTGTGCCCTGACGCCCTGCGCGCCGCTGCGCCCAATGTTCTCGCTGCCTGCAAGATCCACAAGATTGAGCTTCCCGAGCTTGACAATATCCTCGCCCTCCACCGTGACTGCTCTCTCGCGCACAAACACGGTGATTGTGAAGATCGCATGGGAGCGGGAGCTCGAGTCGTTGCACTTGGTGGCCGCCACCTTGCGGCGCATCGCACCCGCCTGCATCAGCGCAATCGCATCGCGTGCGTTGCTGACTATCCGCTCCTCGAGTCCCTGGATCACCACGCCCTTGTCTGTTCCGGACTCGTATACCTTGAGGTGCCCTGTCGGAATGTCGTAGTTGAATTTGGGGCCATCGCTGCCGGTGATGTCAACCCCGGCCAGTAGGTCGCGAAGCTCTTCGTTGTACAGCTCGAGATACGACACGCGCACATAGTACTCGGCAGAGTTCTTCTCCAGCGCATAGAACATGTTGGACAGCGTGCGTGGGATGATGCCGGCACGCGATGATATTCTGGAGCTGCTCAGCAGATCTGTTCCCAAGCTACTGTTATTTCCGTTGCTGCCAAGCGTAGTGCGAGGCGGCGAGGAGGTGGCTGACGATGACGAGGCTGGTGTTGGAATACGCGACACCTGCGGAGTATCGCCCGACGATGGATGATGGCGCCCAGCACCCGCAGTGTCCAGATCGCCCTCCATTGTGTATGTCTTGCCGGTGCCAGTCTGCCCATACGCAAAGATCGTGCAGTTGTAGCCCTGCATCACCTCGCCCAGAATCGGGCTTACTATCTTCTCGTACACGTTCTCCTGCGTTGCCTTTGGCCCAAACACCCCGTCAAAGTGGTATGTGCGGGCAACCGAAGGCGGTCCATCGATCTTTACGTCCTGTCCGTACATTGGTGGCACAACCACCGATGTGTTTGTGCGGCCCTGGCGCACCGGCGCATCTCTACAGCTTGGAATATGTTGATATATGTTAGTAAGTTGGAAATCTTTGCAGGGAGTGTGCAGAGAAGAGAAATAATGTCAGTATGTCTGCATCCGACTCTTAGTCATTCTCGCTCTGCCGTTCTTCCATGCGCACTCAGTGCTATCGAATTAGCTCTAGTGTTACTTGCCTGCACCGGACCACCACCTGGATGTTGGTGTCCTTTTCCTTGTCAAGGAT
>JANBUF010000105.1:0-10829 GCA_027579215.1 Coemansia sp. BCRC 34490 | reverse complement strand
TAGTAGCACATCGTGGCAGGAGACGAAGAAGATAAGGAAGAAAACACGCACACGCACACACCCTCGGCCCCTCCCCAGCGCCATTGATTGTCACAGCCATATCAACCCGTATTGTTATCTATTTCCATTGTAACTACTTTTATGCATTATTGACATTCCATTCGGCGCGGCTAGTTTAGAACCAGGCGGACACAGATACAACAGATACAAAAGCGGGAAGGAGGGAGAGAGACGCACAAGCAAAACGCACATAGGAGCAGCAATGTCAATGTACAGAAGAAACACATACTCGATACCGGTGCTCAACGCGCCGGACATTGAGAACGAGACAATAGTAAGTGAGGTGGGGGGGGGGAATGATCGGATTGATTGGTGGTTGATTCATCTGCAGGCGGGTCCATTGGTACTGACATCTGCTCCATCATTTTTTTTATTTTTGGTATTGACTGTAGCCGGTGCTGAACCGCAACGCGACCAACAACAAGCTGCTGTTCAGCGCAGACAACATCTCGACGGTGTACGAGAGCTTTCTGCACGGGATGAAGACGGCGGGAGGGCGTAAGTAGCGAGAAAAAAGGGGGGGAGGGAGTAATACATTATGCACAGAACAAGCAGCTAACCCAACATTGTAACTATTCTCCAACGAACCGTAGCGACGGCGCCGGTGTTCGGGTTCCGCGAGCGCGACGAGATGGCGTGGATGACATACGGGGCGTTCCACGACCGGTTCCGCAGCCTGGCGCAGGGGCTGCAGGGCCTGGGGCTGCGCAGCGGAGACAACGTCGGGCTGTTCGGCGGCAACTGCGTGGAGTGGGCGGTGGTGGAGTACGCGACGTACTACGCGGGGCTTGTGTCGATAGCGATGCACGAGACGCAGAGCCGGGCGCACATCGAGCACATTCTGGGGCTGACGGAGGTCACCACGGTGTTTGCCACGACGGCGTGCGCGAAGAAGCTGGCGGAGATGCGCGACCGCGTGCCGCGCGTGAAGAGCGTGGTGCTGATGCAGCAGCCGCCGCCGCAGACGCTGGTGGACCGGCTGATCGAGCGCGGATACGCGGTGTTTGGCATGGGCGACGTCGAGGCGTTTGGGCGCGCGGCGAAGCAGGAGGCGGATGAGGAGGCGGCGGAGGTTGCGTACGACGATGTTGCGACGATAGTGTTTACGTCGGGCACGGTGGATGTTCCCAAGGGCGCGGTGCTGACGCATGGGAATCTGGTTGCGGCGGTAGCGGGGTCGACGTTTGTGATGGAGAACGGCGACCTGCCGCGCATCACGGCCAGCGACTGCGGCGCCAGCATCCTGCCGCTGTCGCACGTGCTGGGGCGCGTAGCCATGCATGCGCTGGTGGCCGCCGGGTGCCGCACGGTGTTTCCGCGCACGCAGGCCGAGCACCTTGTGGACGACATCGGCGCAGCGCGGCCCACCGTGCTGGTTGGCGTGCCGCGCTTTGCGTCGCGGGTGCAGGCGCCCACGGGGGCGGCCGGGCTGGGCGGCGCGCTGTTCCGCCACGCCGTGCGCGCCAAGCTGCGCAACATGCGGCACGGCCAGGCCGGCCACTGGCTGTGGGACCACGTGCTGTTCCGGCCATTGGGCGATGCGCTGGGCGGGCGGGTGCGGCTGATCGTGGCCGGATCGTCGTCGGTTGCGCGCGAGTCGCTGGCGCTGCTGCGGTGCGTGTTCTCGTGCGACGTCAGCGACGGATACGGAATGACCGAGACGTGCGGCGCGGCATCGGTGGCCACGCACGACGACGGCGCAGCGTCGGCCGGCACGCCGTTCCCGGCCAACATGATCAAGCTGGCCAGCGTCAAGGAGCTGGGCTACACGGTCGACGACAAGCCGTACCCGCGCGGCGAGATCCTTGTGCGCGGCGCAAACGTCTTCCGCGGATACTTCCGGCAGCCGGAGCTGACGGCCGAGGTGCTGGCGCCCGACGGGTGGTTCCGCACCGGCGACCTGGGCATGTTCGACGACCACGGGCGGCTGCGCATCATCGACCGCAAGTGCAACATCTTCAAGCTGGCGTCCGGCCACCTGATCGAGCCCGAGCGCATCGAGTACGTGTACTGCGCCTGCGACCTGGTCACGCAGGCCTTCGTGTACGGCGACCGCGAGCGCGGCGCGCTGGTTGCCATCATCGTGCTGGATCCCGAGTTCCTGCGCGTGTTCCTGGCGCGCAAGAAGATCGTGCGCGACTCGGCGGCCGATCCGCCGCACCACCAGATGCTCTGCATCGACACCGTGGTGCGCAGCGCCGTGCTCAACGAGCTCAACACGCACGCCGTCGAGCGCGACCTCAGCTACTACGAGCTGCTCAGCAACATCTACCTCGAGCCGTACGGGCTCGACGTGTACGGCCTGCTGACGCCCACGCTGAAGATCAAGCGCTACGAGGCCATCCGCCACTACCAGGTCACCATCAACCGCCTGTACGAGGAGATCGAGAGCGCCGGCGTCGACCAGAGCCAGATGGCCGGCATCAGCAACTGGAAGATGAGCAAGGCGGCGTCGGCGTCGAAGAAGGCGTAGCAGATGTTCCATAGCTTTGTTGTTGTGAGGTCAGTAATATATTCATTCTATTGCGCTTTTGTCTTTCTGTCTGGCTGCAAACACTATGCTATGCTTGTTCTTCACATCCACGCCTACCAAAAAAAAAGAAAAGAGGGCCCCACGTGCTGCTGCTCTACTCCTTTTCCTCCTTCTCCGCCTCCCGCTCGCGCATGTACTCCACCATCCGCTGCCGCGTCTCGCCGTACACCTCGTCCACGGGCCTGTTGCTGCCGATCCTGATCAGCTTGCCCTTCTTCGCGTAATCCAGGATCACGGGGCTGGTGGCGAACAGGTAGGTCAGGAAGCGCTTCTTGATGGACTCCTTGTTGTCGTCGGCGCGGCCGCTGGTCTTGCCGCGCTCCATCAGCCGCGCGACGAGGACGTCCTCGGGACAGTCGAAGAACAGCACGAGCCGCGGCTCGCAGACGGACTTCTCGAACTCGCGCGCCTGCTCGATGTTGCGCGGGAAGCCGTCGACCAGGAACAGCTGCTTGTCGGGGTGATCCATGATGGCGTTCTGCAGCAGGCGGATGGTCACCGTGTGCGGCACGATCAGGCCCTCGCGGATATAGTGGGCGATCTTCCGCCCGTACTGCGAGCCCTCGCGCATCTGCTCGGCGCGCAGCAGGTCGCCGGCCGAGAGGTGCACGAAGCCCAGATCGTCGACCAGGCGCGCCGAGTTCGTGCCCTTGCCGGATCCGGGCGCGCCGAGCACGAAGATGATCTCCTTCTCGCCGAACGGGAACCGCGCGACCTCGGCGTCCGTGAACGACGGCAGGTCCTGCGCCGTCTGCGCCGCCTGCGTCTGCGCCGTCTGCGCCGCCTGCTCCACCGTCCGCATCCGCTTCACCTGGTCCTCCGTGTGCCGCACCAGGTCGATGTCCTGCAGCGTCGGCTTGATCGCCATGTTGTATCCGCTGTACAGCAGCGTCAGCGCCGCGAACAGCGCGAACGGGTGGATCCCGAAGATGAACCACCGGCCCTGGTTCTTCTTGCCATGCTCGCTCTGCCCCATGGCCGACTGGTCCAGCTTGGGCTTGCTGCTGCTGCTGCTGCTGCTGTTGTCGTTGCTGCTTGCCGAGTACGCGCGCGCCCTGCTCTGCTGCTGCAATGCTAGCAGCAGTAGCGGCAGTGCCCTTGGCTGCACGCCGCCCCGCCAGCCGCCGAGCACCCCGGTTCTGGCGAGCACCCTGGTTCTGGCGAGCATCTGGTGCATCATCGTCATCGTCATTCCTGATGGTTGTTGGTTTTTGCTGTCGAAGGAAGAATGGGTGGGGGGAAATTGATTTCTGGCGACGGGAGGGAGAGAAGGAAGTGATGCACTTGCCCCTCCTTGTTTCCCTCGCCGGGGCATCAGGCTATCTTTTTCTTCTTTTTTTCAAAACAATCCGAGGATCTCCCCCCGCCCCCAAAAATGGAAGGACCACGCAGTGGATCTTCGGCCATCCGCAAGAAAAAAAAAAAAAGCAAGTTCCTCGCAATCACGCGAATCAGATCATGCGCTAATCAGGCGTGGCATTGGTCGGCGTAGAAGCACATGGCACGACGACGGACCAGACGAGCAAAGGTGGATTCAGAGACAAACCAAAGCGGGATGATCCCCGCTTTGCCTCTCTTGCTCCCCCCCTCGCCTCTCTATCAAACACCATCTACATCCACATTCCGCCGCTCCTTTCCACAATGTCTCCCAGCAACAGCCGCCGCCCGCCGCCGCCTCTTGCCGCTGTCGAGGTCCCCGGATCCACCGCCGCGCCGGGCGAAACAAAGCCGTTCGTGAACCACATCGCCGCAGACGGCCGGCTGGTCGAGCACCACACGCGCGGCGTGCACTCGCTGTACGACAACTACCTGCGCGGGCGGGCGCTCAGCGAGAAGGGCGCGCCGGTGTTCGGGTACCGGCCGATCGTCGACGGCATGGGCAACGTGGGCGCGTACCGGTGGGTCACGTGGGACCTGTTCCACGAGCGGTTTGTCAACCTGGGCGCGGGGCTGCGGGTGCTGGGCGTTGCGCCGGGCGACCGGGTCGGCGTGCTGCTGGACAACTCGGTCGAGTGGGTGGCGGCCGAGTTCGCCTGCTACTACCAGCGCTTCGTGTCGGTGCCGCTGTTTGTGACGCTGGGCGCGGCGGCGCTCGAGGGCATCGTGGCCGAGGCCGGGATGCGGGCCGTCGTTGTGTCCACCCGCCACGCGCAGACCGTCCTGCGGATCGCCGCCGCCGTCCCGGGTCTGCGCACCGTTGTTCTGGTCGACCAGGACGGCGGCGGCGTTGCGGCGCCCGCCGGTCCGGATCCGCTGCGCCGCGGCGGGAGCTCGCCGGGCCCCGCGGTGGTGCCGTTCCGGGTCGTCGAGGATCTGGGCGCGCGCCAGCCGGTCGAGCCCGAGAAGCTGCCGACGCCCGAGGACGTGGCCACCATCGTGTACACGTCGGGCACGTCGGGCACGTGCAAGGGCGTGGTGCTGACACACGCCAACATGCTGGCCACCGTGGCTGCCGCGGCGGCGCTGATCGAGCACGGCGACATGTACCGGTTCTCGGCGCACGACTGCTCGCTGGGCTTCCTGCCGCTCGCGCACTGTCTGGGCCGCATGGTGATGCACGTGGCGCTGTCGTTCGGCGGCCGCACGGCGTTTCCGCGGAGCGATCCGGCCAAGCTTGTCGAGGATCTCAGGGAGCTGCAGCCCACCGTGTTTGTCGGCGTGCCGCGCATCTTCAGCAGGATCCAGGACCGGATCCTGGCGGCCGTCAGGGTCAAGGGCGGCCTCCCGGCCGCGCTGTTCCAGTACGCGTACTCGACGAAGCGGGGCAACCTGACGGCGCGTGGCCAGGCCTCCCATTGGCTCTGGGACCGCGTGGTCTTCAAGCCGCTGCGCGACAAGTTCGGCGGCAACCTGCGGCTCATCGTGTCCGGCTCGGCTCCTATTTCCCCCGAGACGCTCGAGTTCCTGCGGTGCTGCTTCTCGTGCAAGGTGCTCGAGGGCTACGGCCTGTCCGAGACCATCGGGCCCACCACTGTCACGCAGATGGCCGACACCGAGTCCGGCAACGTGGGCGCCCCGATTCCCTGCGCTATGCTGAAACTCCGCAGCGTCCCCGATCTGGGCTACACCGTCGACGATGCCCCGTACCCGCGCGGCGAGATCCTGATCAAGGGCGGCCACGTCGCCGCCGGCTACTTCGCCCGCCCCGACCTCACCCGCCAGGCATTCACCGACGACGGCTGGCTGTGCACCAGCGACATCGGGTTCCTGGACGCCAGGAACAGGCTGCACGTGATCGACCGCAAGAACAACCTGTTCAAGCTGGCGCAGGGCGAGTTCGTGGCTCCGGAGAGGATCGAGAACATCTGCGCCGACCACTTTGTTGTCAGCCAGGCCTTTGTCTACGGCGACCCGCTGAGGAGCGCGCTGGTTGCCATTGTGGTCCCCGACGAGACGCTGCTCCCGATGTTCCTCAAGTCAAGAGGCGCGCTGCCTGCCCGCTTTGCCGCAGACGCCGGTGGCTCTGCGTTTGCCGCGCTGTGTGGCGATCCCGGGGTTTGCCAGGAGGTTCTTGCCGAGCTGTCGGCGTGGTGCAGGACGCACGGCCTTCTTGGCTACGAGGTCCCTAAGCGCATCCGCCTGCTCCCCGTCCCCTTCGACAGGGCCGGCCTTCTCACCCCCACGCTTAAGCTCAGACGCCGTGAGGCCAAGGTCCATTTTGCCGATATCCTCGATGCCCTCTACAGCGAGCTCTCCTCGTGAATGCAAGAGCGTAGTTTTATGTTATTTTTTATTTCTGCTAGCAAATTGCCTCCTCTCTTTAGACTCTAACCGACAAGCATTGTGATTTTTTATTTATTTAACGCCAAACCTCAAGTGAAAACAGGAATCGTGTTCTATTGTGCACAAGGAAGGATACCGTTTTAACAACATCCAGACATAAGACTTTGCGTTGGCACAAACCCCTTCGCTGCCTTAAAGCCCGTTTTATCCAAATGCTAGGGTAGCACATCTTTCTCGTGTATAATCTTGCCCACTATATTATCCTGTTTTTTTTCTGTGTTCGAATCCCTCTGCCAGTCTAAAAGTTTAGCAATTTAGGATAAAGTAGCTTTCTCTCTTCCACACTCTTTGTCGCATAGCACGCTGAGCATATCCCATATGCCGATGAAGTGATTGGGGTTTCTACAGTTTGAAAAAAGTTCCTCATATGGCTGCTGTTATTTGTGCATTCCTGGTAACACATCTTTGGCTTTCTTTTTCTTCTTCACTTTGATATTTCAACTGGTATGTGCGGCTTGCCGGGTAATGGTTCATCGCAGAACGAGTAAGGGGAATATTTGGTTTAATGGGAAAAGATGCCCTCTTCATCAATCTGGGGAGAAAAAGGGCATAATGCACTGCCTTTAAATACTATCAAGTTGCTAATGGAGGATCCAACATCTTGTTGTTAGCTGTGCACAGAAAGCAGAGTACTGGTTTTTTAATTTGAAGGTTATTTTGCTGATTTCTATTAATTTAACCTTAGATACAGCTCGAGTGGGTTTCCGATTAATATAATTTCAATTTTCGAAAATTTTACTGGGTTTGGGTGGCTTTTTTCTCTCTCTCTTTGTGAACTACTCTGTAGCATTGCATCTCGGACTTTCAAAAAGGCAAAAGAAACGATTCTCTTGTTTGCATTGGAAACCACACATGATATTGTTAAAATTTACAGGTAGTGAAAATAAGAAAAAAAAATCAGACAACCTTCCACGTCATCAAATATTGCTCTCTAAATTCCATTGCAAACCAAACAGGTATTTAAGGGGCTCCTGGATACACTGCACTTTCCTCGAATTTGTTCCCACGCAATCTTCTGCTTTTAGTCCTTGTTCTTTTTTTATTATATATTTATTCAAAGGGTATATCTTTCTCTTGGGTAGGCGAAATACAAGCATGCTAGCATCCGGATCCTCCACCTTTACTCTGCGCTACTTTGACTTTCCGTCTCGTGGCGAGGCCACCAAGGTCCTGCTCCTTCTGGGCGGTGCCGAGTGGGAGCACAAGGTCCCGGCATGGCCCCAGGAAAAGAGTCTGCAGCCAGTCGGAAGGCTTCCGGTGCTTATCGAGCACTCTGCCAGCGATTGCGACGACACCTCGTTTACTCTGAGCGAAACCGCTGCAATCGAGTACTACCTGGCTACCAAGTACGGGTACATCCACCAGCCCGCGGACCCCAAGTGTGTTGCCCGCCAGCTGGAACTGCGTGCTCACATCTGCGACATGTACACGGCTTTTGCAGAATGGAAGCTGGGCCCCGATGAGGTGGCACCAAAGAACAAGAAGATATTCAATACCACCGCAGGCTGTGTTGTCAGGTTCCATGAGCAGGTTTTGAAAGAGAACGGTTCCAACGGCCACTACTTTGGCTCGACAACCACGCTTGTTGATATTTCTCTTTTCACCAACATATTGGCGCTGCGTACGGTCTTTTCTGGACTAGATCCGGATATGCTGGAGCTCTTGAACAGCGATAATGCCCCTGAAATGAACAGGGTCATCGACACCGTTTCAGCAGAGCCTGCTCTTGCCTCGTATGTTGCTGAACTAACAAAGCTGTAGCCACTTTTGTTTATCACATTCTTATTTTAGAATAGTAATTTTTCTATTCACTTGACAATGTTTGTTTGCTTTTATACCATAAAAGCTTGAAATATTCTGCGTTGGTCAAAGAAAAAAAAAGAGCTAGCTATCTAAACCACAGATAACAAACTACTCGGCGTTGCTACATGTTTCGAGCGCGGAAATGTAAGACGCAAAGGCCGGATCTTTTGACAGTATCTCCACAGCGTTGTTGATTTCCGGGGCATTAGTCTTGTCAAGCGGTACAAGCAGCTCGGGCACCAAGTGAGCAAAGGTTTTGCGGAATGTCAAGAGCCCGGCCAATGCGGCAATATCCAGATATGTTGTGGAGTTCCCGAAATAATGGCCGTTCGATCCGTTTTCCTTGAGCACCCTTTCATGCGTATCAACCACACAGCGTGCAAGTGCAAGGTACTTGCTGGTGAAGAAGGGCCTGGCAAGCTCGGGCGCGTGGATAATCATGGCAGACAGCTCGTATATGTCGTGCATGTGGGCGCGGAGTTCGCGCTGGCGGGCCATCAGTTGCGCATCGCCTGGCTGGTAGTACAGGCTGTACTTTGTGGCCAAATATTCTTCAATGGCGCGCGAGTCGCCAAGCACAAAGGGCTCGTCCGTTTCTGAAGCAGAGTGCTCGATGAGGACGGGGAGCTTGCCAACGCGCTGGGCGCCCTTCTCTCGGGGCCACTCTGGGGCTTCGAGAACCCATTCTGCTCCAATAAAGAATAGGAGCGCTTTGCATGTTTCTGCGCGTGCTGCGACTGGAAAGTACCGCAGCGTAAAAGATGTTGTGTTCGTCATATGCTAGAGATAGATGTACTTTTAAATATAATCTGAAATATAAGAATCCAAAGTCGGGATAAAGATTTGTGATGAAAGAATAAACCGCCTCTCCCCGACAGCAGCTAGATAAAGTAGCGAAACTCAATGAAAAATAGGAATCCATCCTTATTCTATCGTTGACCTAAACCCAGTCGGACTATACTCCAGCGCAAACAATCGCCGCCACGAAAACAAGGTAAAGGGAGAATATTGTTCTTTTCATTCCGCCTTGCTCGCATTCTGCGAAAAAAAGGACCAACAACGAGGTGGCTCAGATGTTGCGGTGGCAATTTATCCAATGCCTTTTATACAAAAGTTCAATTCCGTCTAGTTGCGATTTCAACTGTAAATAAGGAGGGGCATTAAATTAAGAAGGTACAAGTTACTTGGCTGGCGATTTTGCGTTCAACTCGGTGTACAGACGATTGATCGTTTCGATGTACACATCTTTGGCAACAGGGCGCTTGACCTTGAGTGTTGGCGTAAGAATGTTGTTTTCAACGCTGAAGGGGTTGCTTTCCAGATAGATGCGCTTTGGAATCTCAAAGCCCTTGAGGCTGTTGCTGCGCCCCCACTTGTCGATAACATCAAGAACATGGCTGATGACATCTTCGCTCTGGCAGATATCCTTGAAACTTTTGTCTACGCTTGCCCAGCGAGCAAGCTGGGGAACATCGGCAAGACTGCTGCGCAAAAACTCCTCATTGGGAACGACGATGGCCACAAGCTGGCTTTGCAAAGAGTCGCCATGGATGTACGCCTGGTCAATAAGCGCGTTGTTTGTGTAAATAATCTCAATACGCTCTGGAGTGACATACTCGCCTTGGGACAGCTTGAACATGTTCTTCTTGCGGTCGATAATCACAAGGTTTCCCTGGGAATCAAACATGCCGATATCACCGGTTATGAGCCATCCGTCTGATGTTTTAGTCTCCGCAGTGAGCCTTGGGTTCTTAAAGTATCCAGAGAAAACGTTGTTTCCCTTGACGTACAGCTCACCACGAGGGTTTGGCTTGTCATCGACGGTGTACCCCATATCAGGCACGCTGACAAGCTTGTACATGCAGTTGCCCAGAGTGCAGCCAACATTTCCGGCCTTCATGTTGCCGCTCAGCGATACGCCGCACGGGCCAGTGGTCTCCGTCAGGCCGTATCCCTCGAGGACGGTTGCAGAAAGCGAGATACGCAGGAAATCCAGCACATCGGCGGAAATTGGAGCAGATCCAGAAATCACTAAACGTAGTCTTCCGCCGAGTTTCTGCCGAACCGCTTTAAAGACAACCCTATCCCAAAGCCAGTGCTGGTTGATGTTGTGCGCAAGGTTTCCTTTCTTTGTGTTGTAAGCGTAGTTGAACAGCGAGCTAGCAAGCCCGCCTTTTGCGTTGACCTGAGCCCACACCTGGTCGTTGATGCGGTTAAAGATACGTGGGACGCCGACAATTATAGTGGGTTTGAGCTCGCCAATGTCCTCAATAATCTTGCGGATGTCGCCCTGGTTAAACCCAATAGCCGCACCGTTTCCAGTCACGATTGCATGGATGCAGCGCTCGAGGCAGTGTGCAAGCGGAAGAATCGAAATAAAGGTATCTCTCTCGTCGATGGTGGGAACATGGCCGTGCTTTATCCTTATCTCGGTGCTGTAGACGTTTGATATCAAGCACATGTGCGTGAGAATCACGCCCTTTGGCACACCGGTCGTTCCCGAGGTGTAGCATATTGTGCATGGATCTTCGGGGCCGGCTGGAATCCCGGGGACAGGTGCCAGACCACCATTATTTCCAAGCGCAACTAGGTCGTCTAGCAAGATAATTTGGGCACCGGCGGGAGCCTCGACTCCGCTATCTGCCAAGGA
>JANBUF010000104.1:0-10832 GCA_027579215.1 Coemansia sp. BCRC 34490 | reverse complement strand
GTGTGGGCAGCTCTGCAGAAACTTCAGGTATAGTGGCAAAATCAGTGTCTGCAGCTTGTGAAACCAAAGCTGCATCAGGTCTGGCTAATTGTTGTTGTGCTGCCATGCGCTGATCACAAACTAGAGAGTGGCAATTGGGGGCAGCACACTGGCAATAGTCTGCAATTCTGTGTCCACAAGAATTGCATGGTTGTGCATCAGAAAACTTGGCAACAATTGTAGGCTGAGTTTCTCCATTAAGAGTAAAAGAGGGGGGCAGTTCCTTTCCTGGAAAAAGGCCAAGGAAGCCTGCCCAATCTCCAATTCTGTCACCATCATGCAAGAGGGGAGTGAGATTGGTGATTCTTCCAAAAGAAGAAAGAGCAGCACGCATGCGGGTAGGAGTGGCTTTGGCTGAGGCACCCAGAATGGCTATGGGAATGCATGGGCCAGAAGGCATGTGCCAACTGTAGGCAATTCCACCATGAAGGAAGGGGGTAGCAGCAACTTTGGCAATATGTTCCTCAAGGAAAAGGGAAACACCCATTCTTCCTTTGCTATACTCCATATTTGCAATTGGGTATTCTTTATGCTGAGCTTTTAGGTACACGGACATGTTTAGGCACTGTAGGACATGCTGGCGGAGCTGGCTAGCCATCTGGGGGCCGGCTCCAGGCACATAGACAGACAGAACGGGTAGAGAAAGAGCTGGATATCTGGCTCTTTCCTCAGCAACAGCCTGTTCCCTGGCAGATTGACGAGCTAAAGCATAGGGGCCACGAGGAGCTGGGGGGCGGCTCTCTGAAGGTGGTTCCTGGGCTGCATGCTTCTGGTTCTTCCCCTTGGACACACCAGGTGTACGGGTAAACACAGCAGCAGGTGCTGGAGCTGCAGGAGCCAAAACCGGAGCCAAAACGGGTACTGAGGCTGGCAGCAGTGGCAGGACAGGTGCTGGCCCTGGATCTCTTGGGCAGGGCAGCGAACCCAGAACCACATCAGCAAAGGACAGGTCAGGTGAAACTGGGCGGGAACTAGGTAAGAGCGCGGAAGCAGCAGACACAGCCACAGCGGCAACCGGAGCCGGAACCGGCGGCGGGTCGCGTGGGGAGCTGGGTTGCGGGTGGGGAGCGGTGTCCATAGCGGACAGTGCGTTAGCGGCTTCGGCTGCTGAAAACATAGCGGGTAGCGTTGATACTGGTTTTTCGCTTTATAATTTCAAAAAATAAAAAGAGAAACGGGAAAGAGATGGGGGCCTTAGCTCAGTGGGAGAGCGTGCGACTGAAGATCGTACGGTCCCGTGTTCGATCCACGGAGGCCCCATTTTTGGCAAAATTTTTATGGTACAAAAAGACATGCATCTTGCGACGATCCGGCCGATCGCCAAAAAATAATCTGTTGAGCAAAGAGAATTAGGTGTTCTTTTTTACATCACAACACCACCTTTTTTTGCACATACATGAGATGATGAGGATATTCTGTTCACTTTGGACAAGTGCATTGGCGTGCATGATGGCGTGTCATTATTGGAAAAAGGCTCTATTCTCATGGTTATTGTGCATCATTGATCACATTAGAAAAGGGAGTAAAAGAATGATGAAAATGAAAAATGCGTATCAACAGAACAATGTGACGGCGTCCTTTGCCTTGTTTAATTTCATTTTTATTCTTACATTTTAGCACAATTTTTGCTTCTTTTCTACACACTATTTAATTTTCCATCATTATTTAGGAATAATGTATATGGAGACAATAGTAAAAGGAGCCGGAAGCCAGCAGAGAATAGTGCACCTGCCCAACGGGATGCGCGTGCGCTGCGTCAGCAACCCCGAGGCAAAGGAGGCGACGGTGTCGGTGTGCGTGGATATTGGCAGCACCGCTGACCCGAGCGAGTGGCCGGGGATGGCGCACCTGGTTGGGCGTCTGGTGGTTGCTGGTGACAAGCACGATGGCGCGACAGCAGCAGCCGTCGAGGTATTGCCGTTTATGACGACGTTCTGGCTGGCTGTGAGCCATGCGGGGTTTGGCAAGGCGCTGCGCACAGTAGGGCGGGGCTTGGTGGAGCCGTCGTTCCGGGCGCTGGATAGCAGAACCATCGGCTCTATTCAGAAAGAGTTTGAGAGAGAATGCGGCGACGATGGCCGCAGACTCCAGCGTCTGGTTCATACGCTGGGCGACAAGGACCATCCGCTCACGCGAGCCAACGCGGGGAACCGAGGTACCCTGCAGGGTCTGCTGCAAGGGACGGGTATGCTGAGCGGCGACGGCAAGGAAGTGGCGAGACAGTTTTTCGAAAAGTACTACTCGGCTGACATCATGCACGCAAAAGCTGTTGGATGCGGCACGCTGGATCAGATAGCCGAGGAGGTGGCAGAGGCATTTGGCAGCGTCAAAAGCAGAGGCGATACGCGGATCCGCGTAAGCAGCAGTCCGTATCCGGCGGCTCGCATGGGGCGGGTAGTCCGGTTCCAAACGCTGGGCAACCAGTGTGTGCTGGAGCTGGTGTTTCCGGTAACTGAACTTTGTAGCATCAGCAGCGGTGAAAGGAATACCAAAGGCTGCGTGGCAGCTGTTGTGGAGACAGGGATTGCAGGGGCGCTGGCAGCGAGTCTGCGCGAGCTCGGTCTGGCGAACAAATTAAGTGCCTGGAGCGAATGGCTGGGCAGCGCGGCGGAGTTCGGCGGGTTCTTCCACATCAAGGTCGCATTCACGGATCAGGACTACCAGAAATACGCGGAGGCGGCGGAGATGGTGCTGGCGTATTTGGCGGCAATTCGGGAGGCGGTTGCAGGTGTCAGGGCCACCGCCGATCCTGCAGAGCCGGCCGAATCAGTTGCCGTGGTGGCTCAGCGGATGGCTGGTCTGTGCGCGGCAAACCGGGCACTTGCTGCTGCGCTGCAGACACACACCGATTTTGACGCGGATGAGCTGGCGCGCTTCCTGGATCAACTGCATTCGGCCAACTGCCGTGTCATGCTTGGAGCACCGACCAGCAATGATGATCTTGTAGAAAAGGAGCCGTACTACGGAATCCGGTACGCAGAGAACAGGCTGCCCGACTCTGTTCTGCGCGCAGCAGATAGCAACAGCAACAGGGTCTGGCGTGGTCTTTTTGCTCCATCGATGTCAGACAGATCGCCGCGCGCGTGGTTGGTGGAGCTGACAGAGCAGTGGGAGATCTGGGCGGCCGATACGAAGCAAGATGCTGCAAGCGCAACTGTGCACATACTGCTGGAGAACTCTGTCTCCGCCCAGTCGCCACAAGCGGCGGAGTGCACGCACCTGCTTGCGGCGCTAGTGCACGAGATGATCTCGCAGGAGATGGCAGAGGTTTGGCGCGCGGAAAATGCCAGTTTTTCAGTCACCGCAGCAGCCACCGGCATCGCAATCCGCGCCAGCCAACCTACAAACGCCATAGATGGCACCGCAGAGATGCCAACGCTCGGGATGCTTCTGACGTGGATTCTGCAGAACGCAAGGGCCGGGCCCGGGCGGCACTCGGCTGGCCGGTTTGCGCGGCAGAAGGCAGTGCGCAGGAAGCAACTCGGCAGCGCACACGCGCACCGGCTGAGATGTCCTGGCGGCGCAGCGGCATGGCACGCCAAGCGACTGACCAGACAGAATGCCTGGCTGCACGAAACCAGTCTGCGCGAGCTGGATGCGCTGGACCACGCCGGGTTTGTGCGCACCGCGGGCCAGATGCTTGCTGCCGCCACGCACATCGTTGTGCTTGTTGCTGCCGCATCGCCGCTGGTGCGCGCCCATACAGCAAATACTGTAAAAGGTCTTCTGGATACGTCTGGCGCTGCCAGGTCCAAGCCGCCGGTGTGGGCGTCTGCGCTCCACAGACCGGCGGCACCAGTGTACGACTTGGATCCGGGCACATACCAGCTTCACGTGGACCACGCGTCCGAATCCATCGGTTCCGCAGCAGCCAGCGGGTACAATGCCGCCAGCTACACCGTGCTGGCGGGCGGCGGCATCGGCGGCAGACGCGGATGTGCGCTGACTCTTGTGCTGGCGCACGTGATGCGGGGAGCATTTATCGGCGGCATGCGCGCGATCGGACACACCGGCGACCAGGGCGGGGCCACGTGCGAGTGGATCGGCGCGGGCCGTGCGCACGGTGCCAGCGCAGTGCGTCTGTGCGTTCAGGGCAGCGATACGCCGTGGCTCCTGCGGCTGCGCATCGAGGCGTTCCTGCGCGCATTCCGCCGCGACGTGCTGGGCGCGATGGGCGATGCTGCGTTTGCTGCTGCTGTTGGCGAAATTATTGTGCCGGCGGAGGCGAGTACGCGGGAGCGCTTCTGGACGCACATCGTGGACGGCGACTACGACTTTGATCGGCCCGCTGCTATCCGCACGCATCTGCGCGCACTAAGTATCCGCGATGTTGTAGCATTCTGGGACGCCTACGTCGAGCCGCCCTTGGTGCTATGTTCTGATGGTGGTGTGAAGGAGTCGTCGAGGAGACGCGCAATTATCGTGCATGTGTGGGGCGCTGCACAGGATGTGTCCAGACGACAGCCGCCGGCTGCTGTGCAGCGATACTCGACGGCGGTGCTTGCGGCGCACTCGTGTCTCCTGGCGCTTCAAGGCGCTGGCGAATTGGCGGGAGCGGTGGATCTGGAGGAGCTGAACAGCTTTGTTGAGAGCTGCGCACAGAGGAATGCGCAGACACCCAGTGGTGGTGGAGGAGATATATCACTGCGCACAACACCGGTTGACGAGCTCTGTGCGCTGGCCGGCTGCGCTGGATCTGGGTTTGGATATGGATCCAAATCTGGCAATGCCGATGCTGTTGCGCAGCTGCGGTGTGCGTTGGATATGGCAATCGAAGCAGCATCGGCAGCGCCGCCGCCCACCAGCCATGTTCTCCCGACTTCTACTTCTCGGCGGCTGGACAATGCCAGCAGCCGCTGCGCCTGGCGCACAGCGGCCGACGAGTGGGTGGTGGAGGATGTGCAGTGGTTCCGCACCATGCATCCGATCCACGGCCAGCCGGTTCCATTCAGCCGACTGGCGCCCAGCATCTGACATGGTCTCCCATTCCCATTACCACCCTCATGCTCTGCAAGCAAATGTCCCAGAGAAATAAAAAGGTTCCCCAAAAACTTCTTTTAAATATTCAAAACAAAAGAACAGACTATAATAACAAAAAAAACAGCATCCCGTTCCTCTTAGCAGTCCAGGTAGTCGGCGGCCGTCAGGACCTCGAGCACGAGCTCCAGATCAAACTTGAATTCAGGCACGCTCTCGGCGGCCGGGGAATTGACGTACCTGTGTTTGTAGATCAGGTACTGGCACACCTTCTCGAGCACGCCGCCCTTGATCTCCGGGAATCTGATCTCGTTGGTCAGCGCCTCGGTGAACCCGGCCGCATCGCTGCTGCTTCCGCGCGACACCTGCAGCATGTTGCGGATCGTCGGCGAGTGCTCCGCTACGCCCTTGGGCACGATGAACGAGAACCCGTCGCCGCTTGTGAGCTTGACCGTCCCGGGCTCGTTGTTGGGCTGTTGTTCGTTGCGGCGGGCGTCGGCCATTTTGGTAAAGTAAAGATGATGTGAATAAGCTAGTGGGTGCTCTGGGAATGTGCTGCTGCTGCTTCTCTGGAGCCGGAAGGTTGATTGGTTTGGTCCGGTTGCTGCGGAATAAAACAAAACAGCGCATTCCTGGCCAAATGAGCTATGCGTTATGGCTGCGGTCATGTGAATTTAGTAGAAACAACACCAATCACTAGAATCGGGAGAAAAGCTGTGTATCCTAGACTTTGCTCTCACAGCAGCGTCTCGCCAAGCGAACAGCGCACCAGCGAGCAGCCGACGGCGACGGTCTGGCGCAGGGAGTCGGGATCGCCGAGCGACGGATTAACCTCGACGAGATCAAGCGCAACAAGGCAGCCGGTTTCGGCCACGGCCTCGCAGATGTAATGGCCCTCGCGGAACGTCAGGCCGCCGCGCACGGGTGTTCCGGTGGCCGGCGCAACGGACGGATCCAGCGCATCGACATCGAAGCTCATGTGGACCGGCAGCGACCGGTCTCGGTTGACGTGGTCCAGCGCCATCTCCACCACACGCCCGATCCCGTGCTTGTCGACGTCGTGCATGCTGAAAGCGCGGATCCCGTGCTTGCGCAGCAGGGCCTTCTCGCCGGCATCGACGTCGCGCAGCCCGATGTACACGAGTCGGTCTTTGCGCAGACGCGGGACGATCCAGTCGAACGGCTCCTTGGCCTCGCACAGTCCCAGAACAAAGGCCAGCGGACATCCGTGCAGGTTGCCCGATCCCGTGGTCTCGGGCGTGTTGATGTCTGCGTGGGCGTCGATCCAGATCACGCATAGATCTGATCCGTACACTGCCGCCGAGCCCGACAGCGTGCCCATTGCGATCGAGTGGTCGCCGCCCAGCGTCACTGCCAGTCGCCCGGCCTCGCAGTGCGCGCGCACCTGGTCACTCACCCGTCGCGCGGCGCCTGCCACGTACCGCGGGTTCTTCAGTATGCCGATCGGCGGATCGCTTGTCGGCCGCATTGCTGCGTACTTGTCCATCCCCTCGCTCAGCGACACCGCATACCCCATGCTCTTGATCTGATCGAGCAGGCCGAATCGGATCATCTCTACTGGGCCGTCCTCCACGCCGCCCTTGGGCTGTCCGCCGCTGAACGGCACGCATGTCACGCCCACTGCCGTTGCCTCCGCCAGGAACTTGGACCGCTGCGCCATGCGCTGCGCATCCGTGACTGTCTCGTGCTCCATGTCTGTTCTGCTTGCGAGGTAGGCGCTAAGCGCTGCTTTTTCCCTTTGTTTGTTGATGCTTGTTTGTGGTGGTCAAGTGGCCGGAGCGAGAGTTCTGTATAGCAATAGCAACAATATCACCGTCTAGGCCGTCTACTGGTTGGCTGGTTGGTCGATTGATGATGGTGATGTCTTGGTGAATGGATGTGGCCTGTATGTGGTGCGATGTTGATGGTTGGTGGTTGGTGGTGTAATGTCAGTATATATCTGTGTCGGAGATTACAAGTGTGATATCAAGTGTGATATGGAAAGGGAAAAGAAAAAGAAGGGGAAAGGGAAAAGCCGCGGGGGGTTCTTTTTGGCCTCCTTTTATACCTGAGACTGCCTGCACGCATGCAGGCGGAAAATAAAAAGGGGCTGGAAAGTACGTATCGCTCCTTTTTTTCCTCGCCCATTCCCAGGCCTTCTTCCTCCGAGTCTCTCTTTGTTTTGTCTCAGGTTCTCCTTCTCGTGCAATCAAGAGCCAAAGGAAATGAAGCCAGACATGGTGAGCGGAATGCTGGTGATGATGTCCGACTGTGGGAACAGAACAAAGCAAAAAACACACGCATATCGCCGTCCAAAAGCTCAAAACAATGGATGACGAAAATGGGAAAAAGAAAAAGTGCATAGAATTATTTTTATTGTCCATGACTACGGACCAATCGCCAGCCAGGTAGATGTCAGCTGATAACCGCCGCCAAAGAAAGAGGGGAAGTGATGAAAAGAAAAAGCGAGAAAAAAAGGGGGGGAGAAAGCCGTCCAAAAAACCTCGTTTAACGGCCAGCAGCGATGCTGTTCCTGTACTTTGTCATCGCATCCTTGTACGCAGCCAGCTCCACGCTATAAGCCTCGCTGTACGGCGCCTTTTCGCTCTGCGACATCGACCTCCACATTCTGGCAATAGCGACGGCTCTCTCGGTCAGCGGCAGCGACGGATCAGGGGACTGACCAGCCAGCTTCTCTTGCGAGAACATAAGATACTTGGAGGCCGGCATCTTGGGCTGATGCGGGTCCTTGAGCATCTGGAGCTTTGACAGCTTTGTCGGCTCGCCCGCCTTGATCTTGTCGCGGATCTCCCTGTTGATCCGTCTGCGGCGCATGTTTTCCAGATCAACCTTCCTGTGATCCACGGTCTTCCACCACTGAAGCAAGTCCTTCTCATGCTGCGCAAGCCCTGTCTTCGCTATGCTCACATACTTTGTGTGCTCCGGCTCTCCCAGCTGCTTCCACTTGAGCGACATCTTGCGTGAAAACTCTGCAATGCTGTCCTTTCCTCCGCTGCTGGCCATCGCCTTGTATTGGTCTTTGATAAAGTACGCGTATCCGTTTGATGGCGGCGACTTGGGAACATCCACAAGCGGCCTCTTGGACATTAGCATCTTCTTCAACGGCGACAACTCCTTTGCCGGCTTCTTGGCTGTCTTTTTGGCCGGCTTCTTGGCTGCTGCTTTAGCTGTCTTCTTCTGCTTCGCCGCCTTGCTCTTCACTTCCTTTCTTCCCGGCTTTGCACCTCTGCTGCTGTCCGCCGTCTTGGTCTTTGCAGGTCCTGCTGTTGTTGCAAACCCACGCGACGCCGCCGCCGCTGTAATCTGGATCTTGGTGAACGATTGAATAACACGCAACATTGTTGAAGTATAGCACTCAGCGACAAATTATAAAGGTTTCTGATTCCCCTCTTTAACGCAGCTGATTGAATAAAAAGGTAAGCTGGTAATAAATTGCTACAAAAAGTAAATGTTAGTTGCATAAGAAGAAAGGAAAAATAAACACGTCAACAACAAGAAATCCAATAAAAACCACGCCTTTTCTTCTATCGTTTTTTATTGTGCCCATCTAGACTCTTTTGCAGAAAAATGTTGTCCCAAAACCTCTTGTCCATTGTCAAAATGAAACAAAGCCAATTGCTTGTCTTTTTTCATCATCATGGAAGAGAGAAAATCATTTCTGCACATAAAAAGGTTATAGAGTTATAAAAACGTTTTGTTATTCAGCCGTTTATCTCCTCTCTCTTTTTCTTCTTGTCTCTGAAACTGATTGTTCTTTGCTGCTTTCCGTTGAAGAGCCAGGGAGAAAGAGGCAATGGCACAGAAAGACAAGGTCAAGGCTGGCAAGGTTGTCAAGAAAAAACCCCCAACCTCCACTTCCTCCACCTCCAAAAAGTTGTCTGAAATCGATGATATTTTTAGCTCCAAGCCAAAGCGCGTCTCTTCTTCTCCTTCTTCAACTGCCGCAGCTTCCGATTCCCCAAATCCAAATCTAACTCCGAAGAAGACATCGTCCGTCAAGGTCGTTGACGCCACAAACGCTGGCAAATCTACAACCGCTTTTCCACACAACAGCAGTAATAAAGGCAGCAGCAGCAGCAACAACAATGGCAGAAAACAGCAGCATTTGCCCCCAAAGGACGATGACTTTGCCGATTCCCGAGGCAAGTCTTCAAAGTACACAGAGGACGGTTTGCGCGTCTTTTATATGGACGATTTGCGTATAGGCGAGGGCGAGGGCGATACCGAGCTTTGTCCTTTTGATTGCAACTGCTGCTTCTAGTTGTTCTTTCCCTTCTGCATTCTAAACGTACTGTTTATATACACATCTTTCCGCCAGAAACAACAAGATCATTTGATCTATGGTTATGAAAAAGGATGGTAGAACCCATCAATGTATTTCTGCACTAAAGCAAAAAACTAAAGCAAGCAAAAAACGAAACAAAGCTACGTCTGTGTGGATGTGGATGCATTCGTGGGCGTGAGTATGCGTGTATGACTGGATGCTTGAATGAATGAATGAATGAATGAATGGGCGAATGGATGGATGATAAGATGCAATGGTAAAATGCAACGCAATGTCTCTGTAAATGCACTGATGATGATGATCGTCTCAAGATCTCCCTACGGAGAGAATAACATAGTCGATACAGTTAGCGGCTACTTATCCCCCTGGAGCCTTTCTTTACTCATGACCTAATAAAGTTCTGGGAAAAAATGACGCTCGCGGATATGTTCGATGCGTGCTTCATCATTCGGAAAAACCTCTCCGCATAAGTGGCACGGTGTGTTGTTGCTAGCCATGGTTATGTAATGCACAATGTACGAGATTGTAAATGCTAATGGTTCAGGAGATGCGAAGTGGCGAGTGCTGCTGATGGTCTAATCTACACCAGAAGAAAAACACCCTCTCCACATCCGTTCTTTTATACTCGAAACGAAAAACACATCCTTCCTTCTTGTCTGTCAGTGTAATGCCACCACCAACACAGAGTATTCGCCTTGTTAATGCCATGTCAATTCAGAGAGAAAAACAGCCTCGATAAAATACAAATAAAAAATAGAGCTGGCTAGGTAATGTCAATGTCAATGTCATGTTGTCCAAGAAATCGTATCCATTTATTTTTGTTATTTGACACGATCAGACTAGACATGGCAGTCCTGTTTCACTCGACCTCATTGACATGTGTAATATTTTTAGTCCAAATGTGCTGTGGCGGGCCCCCATCATGTCAAAAAGTTATAATAATATTTGCATGGCTGGAAATGATGCAGCCACAGCCAAAATAAATAATAAGCGCCAAGATCCACAATCTGTAAAAAAAGATATAGTGAAATACGTAAAAGAAATAAAAGACATCAGGGAAATCCAACAAGAAAACAAAATGCAAAAAAATGTCGCGATCCAGGCTCGAACTGGAGACCTTACGCGTGTGAGGCGTACGTGATAACCAACTACACCATCGCGACTTGTTGTGATTCTAACCCGAACCACCTCTGATTTACAGCCTTTTTTAAAACGTAATCACTCCTCTTAGATAGAATTATTATTATTGTAGGTGAAATAGTGCAGCATATAAACCGCTTCCACGTTTGGAAACACAAGCAATAAGCAAATAAAGATGCGTTTTGCTTTGTTTTCCTTCTTGCTGGTTCTTCCAACAAAACAACAACTGAAACCATTTCAGCGCACAAAATGAATAAACTACAATTTGCACATGCCTTTGAAAAACAAATTATCTCGTTTCTTGCTTTTAGCCTTTTACGTACAGGCTTTTGCATGTGCAGATATATGTTTCTATTGTTTCTTGATTGCA
>JANBUF010000103.1:0-10869 GCA_027579215.1 Coemansia sp. BCRC 34490 | reverse complement strand
CGCACCAGCAGCGGAAGGAACGACTGGTCGTCGGCAGGCGGTGGGAAGAAAAGCAGCTGCTTCTGCGCAGCAAAGATATACTCGGCCGCTGTCTGCCAAGTTGCGTCCGGGTCAATTATAGCGGAGAAGCTGGCGCCATTCGCAGTCATCGGCATGCGCATCGGCCCAATGACCGATGAAAGCGCGCGACGCATCTCGCGCAACAGCGTCAGCACCGCCTCCCGCGTTGCGCCGTCCACTTGCAGCTCCGGGCCAAACACAAAGATAAGCGAGCTGACCAGCCGTCCAAGCGACGCCCGCGCATCGTGTGCGTCTACATCGCCCCGCGCACAGACAAACAGATAGTCGCCGTCGCCGCCGGATCCCGCATCCCATTGCTGCTCGTCGGCAGCGCGGCCGTGGTGGGTTGTGCTGTTAGGATGTGTGAGCGCTGCATCCGGACCCGACGCGACAATGTTGCCAAGCATGGCGCCGGCGACCTGCGCCTGCTGATTCTGACTATGTTGGTTGTTGCTGCCTTTGCTGCCGGCTTCAGCACCAGCCTCATGGTTGTCATGGCGCACAAGATGCTGCCGCGCACTCCACGACGCGTGAGCCGAATCGCGACCAACGCGCACGGGAAGCACACGCGCCCGAGTTACGCAATCCGCCGGAGCTGGCGGCGGACTGTGCTCCTTTCCACGGAGCCACAGCGCCGACGCATGCAGCGGAACCGTATGCGAGTCGGACAGAAACAGCTTCAGCACCATCTGGAACGTGTCGCGCGCATACGGCTCAAACATAAACCCAGCCGACAAGGCAGCCTCGGAGAGCGCGGCAATTGCCCAGGTGTGGACGATCGGATCCTTATCGCTCGCCAGCGAATGCAGCAGCATCACGACCTGACGAAGCGATCTGCCGGCTACGATGGATCCGGCTCGCGAGTACAGCGAGCCAAGTGCCACAGCTGTGCCTGCGCGCGCAAACCGGTCCCGTGACCGAATCGCCTGGTTCGTCAGATGGTCCACCAGATACGGCAGATACGAGGTTGACGCATCGCGTGTGCATGTTGCAAGCAGTCCTATTATCTCACCAGCTACGAAACGATGCGCTGGTGACGGCATGATCAGCCCGGCGCGCGCCATCTCCACAACCGCCCGAGCCACCCGCGGCGACAGCCCTGATCCTTCCTCAGTGCCAGATCCAGATCCAGATCCAGCTCTCGCTCGCTCGCTGCCGTGTGCTACCGCCGCATGCAGCGCACTCAGAATGTTCGTCAACACCGCAGCGTGGCGATGTGAGTTGAATGGCAGCTCGTTGAGCCGAAGCACAAGCGAGTCGAGCTGCGACAACTGCGCGGCCTCCGGAAGTCCCAAAAACATCGTGCCAAACAGACAAACCGCATCATCGACGAGCTTGACGTAAGCAGGCGACGGCTGGCGATGTACTTTGTTTCTGGTAAGCGCTGGAAGTACAGAGGCGACCCAGTCGAATTCGTCACCTGTCATTGCGCAAGTCGCAAAGTCTGGCATCTCTGTGTCTGTGCGCGCACCTGCATCGGCCACCAGCGGCATCGTTGTGTTGCTACTGCAGTCGGCAGTATACACCGCACCCAGCAGCGTCGTTGTGCCTGTTTCGGCCTCATAGCCCCACGGCCCACTGCGGAACCCACGCAGACACGTTGTTGCTGCCTCCAGATCTCCGCTGCCGCTTCCCGCTGAGGCAGTTGATGCCCGAGCGCCATCGCCAGTCGCCGCACGCAGCAGTCGTCTGGACGCGGCTGCAGCCATTCTCGCCGCAAACGTCTCGCACAGATTGTCGGGGCTGGCAATGGCTGTCTCCACCAGCCGCACAGCAGCAGGAACCACGCCCTGAATGACGCTGGAATGCGATGCAGTCGTTGATGACGTAATGGCATCCAGACACTCTGCGATCCGCGCACGAAGCATCATATGCAGGGACAGCACGGGCGTTTGGCACGGAAGTAGGCGAGTCGGAAGCGCAGGGTTAAAAGTTGCTCCCGAGGACGATGGCGGCGCATCAAGCGCATTATCGGCAAACATCAGCGCAAACCGGATAGCCGCGCCCAACCGCTGCAGCTTAGATTCTGACAGCTCCGCGCTCGCTGAACGAAGATACGCAAGCACCTGTGTTAGAGTCATGATTCGCGACTGCAGCAAGTGGGCGCGCATGCTCCAAGGTGTATCGCCGCCAACAAACCCAGCAGACCCGGCGTCGGGCTGCGGCAATGCTGCGTCCCACAGCGGAGTCCATTGCGCTTGCACGCGCGTCGAAACAAAGTCTGAGCCCAGTGACGCTAGCGCCGTCGCCAGAATCCATCCAACATTCATCCGCATATTAGTCAGCGCTACCGTGCGGCTACTGTTATCGCCATCTGCGGTGCTGCCATTTGCTTTGCCGGCGGGTCTTTTGCGATCGCCAACAGAGCGGCCACCACCGCTAATTCCATTGCCAGCGCCAAGCCCGAGCGCCGCATTAGCACCAGCAGGATCCGCGGACCGTGCACCGGTTCCAGAGCCAACCACCGCAGGGTCTGTGCGGTGGTAGGCAGCCGCCAACAGCCGGATCGATATTCCGTGGACCCATTCAACCAGATCCAGCGGCAGATGCATCAGCGGACCAGGCGACGCACGCGCACCGGCAGACAGCACTGCGGCAATCCCGTATGCATATCCAACAGCAGCACGCATCGGATCAATATATGTTGCAATTGTCCCGCTTGAGGATGAGGATGTCGCGCAATGAGCGCACAGCTGCTGGAGTCGCGATCCAAGCGACGCCAGAACCGGCGATGCGCGCGCTGCGTGGTCGTGCTGCACAAGAACACCGAGCGCAGCAGCAGCAGCCACACGCATCGCGTCACTTGGATGTGCCAGCCACCGCTCCAGGGGCACAACTGTAATCTCTGGACTACTATTACCACCACCAGCAGTATTGGCCTTGTCAATATCGAGCGCCTGCACTGCTTCACCAAGCCCTTCAACCAGGTGCCTCCACTCGCCAATGGCAACAAGAACAGCAACCTCTCCGCTTCCTCCTGCCGCCGCGCCAGCTACCCGGGACTGCGGCAACTGCGCAAAGGGCGATGCCGCCCGCCATGCACGCGCACTGGCGCTTGCCGATCCTCTTGCCGCCGAAGCATCGTCCTCAAGCAGTGCGCGCATAGCTGGTGGCAACGGACCAGCAAGCCAGCGGTCCCAGATCCATTGTGCCGCTACAAGCTTACCTTTCTCTGTCAGTAATCGCTGAGCAAGGGGCACACGCAACAGCCAGCCACACATGTTGCGCAGCCCCAGGATCTCCGCATCCACTCTTGCATCCGACGATACACCACTGCCGCCTGCCACCTCTACTGCTGCTGCTGCTGCTGTTGCTGTTGTTGCATCCGCGCCTTCTGGTGCTATTATCTGTGTCCCCGCCGCAAGATCAACCAGTATGTGGTCGCAGATCGTGCCGTAGTGCTCTTCGGCCACGGTGGACCCAAGCTCGGCTATTACCGCAGCATAAGCATCGACAATACCTGCGCGCAGTTCACGCGACGCGGATGCCCGTGTAAATGGCGCAGATAGCCAGGTCAGCGCGCGTCCCAGCGTGTTTCTCCATTCGCCCTCATTGCCAGCCGATGGCGATGTAGTAGTTGATGCTGCTGCTGATACTGATACCGGTGCAAGCTTGGAAGGCGGTGTTGGCTTGGACAGCGCTGGTGGCATATCGCCTGACAGTCGGGAATTTGCGTCATTGGTGGTTGCGGTCGACATTGGTGTCTGGGGGCTGCTGCTACGCACTCCATATATATCAACACTGTTGCGGACAGCTGTGTCAGCAGTGCCCAGGGTGCGAGCGGCAACAGACTGTCTGGCAGCGCGCGCTTGATCAGCCGTCATCTGCCCCGTCTGTTGCCCCTGCTGGCTCTGTTGCTGCTGCTGTTGAATCGACGGCGGCTGCATAGGCGCGCCAATTGTAACATTATTAGCAATAACCACAGCCACCAGACGAGCAATGGCGCGACGTACGACCAATACTGGATTAGCCAGCAGCGGTACCAACGTGGTAGCCACAAACGCCTCCGCGTCAAACGGTGGCAGCGCACCAGGACGCATAAACTGTGTGCAGGCAACCAGCGCATGTAAGACGTTGACGGAAGCAAGCACAAGAAGCGGCGACTTGTGCTGTAGATTGGGTCTAACGATCTTCATTACATCCTTGGCCTGCTGCTCTGTAGCTGTTTTGCCGCCGCCGCCCTGAAGCAGTTTACCCAACGTGCGCGTTGCCTCTATACGTATGGATATTGGCTCCTTTGTGGTTTTGATGATTTTGATGGTTATTGCCACAAAGTCGTTGAAACAACTCAGTAGTCGGAACCCCGCTTTCGTTGATAGTGCTTCAAATAGAACACCCGCACACACTAGCGAGGCCAGCCGAGCCTCGCGATCCACCGTCCCGCGGTTTGCCTGCATTGTAGTCTGGATCGCGTACAGGGCATCGCCCATCCTGTGCACATCGCCAAGCTCGTACATCCGTGCCAGACATCTCGAAACAAGGTCACGGATAACCCGGGTTGGCTTGGGCACTACTCCTAAAAGGGTCTTACCCTGCTGTTGTTGATTCTGTTGCTGTTGTTGTCCGCCTCCCAGCCACGACATCCGCCCACTGCTGGATTTTGTTACTCCTGCCTGGGGGATCATAGCGACCTCCAAGAGTATAGCTTCCAACTTGTCCTGCGCAGCCTTTACGTCATTCTACAAGCAAAAAGAAAAAGAAACAGCTTATGCCTGGTTATTAATTAGAGCCAAATGAAACACAGAATTGGTGGGGACTTGCAAACATGTATTATAGATTGCGTGCTGGATTACCTTTGCTGCCTGTGTCTCCAGGTACGCATCTAGAGCCGAAAGCCATTTGAAAATAAACATCTCCTTGTCGCCGGGCGATGCAAGCGTAGCGTACAGCGCATGGTTAAATGCCAAGGGAGTTGGCGAGCTCGGGGTCGCCATTCCAAACGATAATAACTGATAATTAAAAACAACGGGCAAGAAAAGAAAAATAAGAATGTATAGGGTTAAATTACCAGTAAATAAAAGGTGAAAAGGAGAAGAAGCGGGGAATAAAGAAAAGAATGTCAATATAAAAGATGAGTGCATACACACAACTTTCAAAACACAGTGCATTTACTGCTGCTGCTGTTGTTATTGATGATGAAGCTTTGCAATTGTTTTTTATTCAGTTGATCTTTTTTCTTTTTTCTATCTAGCTTGTAAAGAAGGGGTTCTCGCGCACCCGAGCATAGGCCGGTCTGGCAAGCGAGGCCACAGCAACCCTAATATCGGTATGAATGTCGTCAATGAGGGCATCAAGACTGTCGTAGTCCTTCTCCGGACGAATATAAGCCAGAATCGCAACCTGCATGTGTTTTCCGTAAAAGTCATCGGCATACTTGTGGATGATATGGACCTCGCCGGACCGCTTCTCGTTCTTAAAGTACGGATTCCATCCGAGACTCATCACCATCGGCCGAACCTCTCCGCTATCGCCCTCCACGCGCGCCCAGCCGTAGTACACGCCAATCGGAATGTCTGCCAGCATTCGCTCGACTACTTCCTCGGGGAGGTTGGCCGTTGGAATCCCCAGCTGCTTCCCGCCGCGCCCGAATCCGCTGACAACCTCGCCTTCCACGAGAATCGGATACGGCGGCTCCAGAACTTCGGGTCCGGCGATCGGCTCCCGCGGCGCTTTGCTGTCTTTGCTTTTGTCCTGGGCACCACTAGCACTCATTGTAGATAGTACGGGAATAAGAAATGTATAAAGAATGAGCTTGCTACTATTCGGAATTACAACACAAAAGATAAAAGTACTATATTATATTATATTATATAACTCGATACACTTGCTTGAAGAACAGGAGAAGCAAGAAGCGGACGGGCGGATGAGGCGGAGAAAAAAAAAGGTTGGCTTTGTTTATTTTATATACCTGGACTCCCCAACCTTTTTTCATGCATTATCCAGCAAAAAAAAAACAAGTAATCGTGCATTAGAAATCCCCATTTGCGTCACCAGTGATTACAAATCATCGAAATCAATGCTGACTTCGTCGGGGTTGTCGGCGGCGGCAGCAGCGGAGGCAGACTCGGTTTTCTGCGTCTCCTGCTGGCGCTCGAAGCCCTCAAAGCCACCGCTGTCTTTGCTCTCAGATGCAGAGGCAGCGCCTGGCTTTTGCTGCTGCTGATTCTGCTTCAGCTTCTGCTTTTGCTGCTTCTCGATCTCCAGCGCCGCCAGGAACTGGGCATCGGTGTTGAAGCGCGCCTGCACAGACCGCTTGACACGAAGCATCTCCTTGAATGTTTCCTCATTGCCGTGGCGAACCTCAAACTCATGCCACGCCGACCACAGCTGCGGACTGATGCGCGGATCAGCAAACTGCGAGGCATACGAGTACAGCGCCCGGGCACGGTCGATTTCGCCCAATTGGCGCTCAACAAGCGCAAACTCAAGCGCCAGCACCAGCGCCTGCGCGTCGCCGAGCTCCTCGATTCCGCGCTCATACACGGCCCGCGCATGCACGGGACCCAGGAGCTCGGCCGTCTTGGCAGCGTAGAACTGGAACATCTCCAGCCGCTCATCTCTGGCCACGCCTCTGGTTGCTCGCTCGTAGATACGCAGCGCACGACGCGCAACGCCGCCCCCGTGCGCCTCCTCCATCCGCCCATAAGCCAGGTAGATCGGCTTGGCGTACTTTTCCGGACACTTGTCCAGCGCCTGCTCAAACAGATCGCGCGCCCGCTCCTTCTTCGCGGCGCCGTAGCGCTCCACAAACCGCCGCAAATAGATGTTCCACAGCTCGATGGCCACAGGATACCCGAATGCCTCAATCCCGCGCTCGTAGACTCGGAAGCTGTCCTCAAAGTAATTGTGCTGCTCCAGAAAGTCCGCGTAGTTGACCACCGTCTGCGGCGTGGCGATGCGGAGCTCCAGCATCCGGTCGTAGGCGGCGCGCGTGGCGTCTGCCGCATCATCCATGCTCTCGCGGATATCCACCAGCAGATTCCACACTTTCAGCGCCTTGAATACGCGGTGGTGCGGCGACACCGACTCGTCGCGGTAATCGACCTTGCGGAACGACGATGCGACGGCGCGGGGCACCGCTGTTGCCTGCGTCAGCACCTGCAGCGCGCGCTCGGTCTGTCCCAGCGCAAGCTCCTTCTCCGCATACCAGACGAACAGATCCGCCAGCTCCCCCACGCTGCCAACCGCCGTGGCCGCACTCACAGCACGACCGAGCACGCTGCGCATCTGGTCAAACTTCTCCTCGCCTTCCAGCAGCTCCGCATACGCCATCCACAGATCAGTCACCTTGCCGTCGCCGCTGGGGATCCTGTGCGGATCAACCGTAGCAACCGCCGCCTCGTACGTCTCGACCGCCTTGTCCCGGTTGCTCTGCGCCTGCCACAGAGCTGCGCGCTTGAGCCACGACTGCACCGAATGCGGCTGTTGCGCGATGACCACGTCGCTGACAAGAAATGGCCGTCTGTCCATCAGCCGCTCCAGCCGAAGCAGCCGCAGATCAAGCGCCGCATCCTGGTCTGTGGAATCAATAATCACCGCATCAGACGCTGCTGCCGCCTGCTTTACTTGCGCCTCCATCGCCCCGGCAATCGCCGACTCCTCGAACTCCGCATACGCGTCAAACACAAGCGAAAAGTCGCGCACGCTGCGCACTCCGCCGGCCACGGCCTCCTCGAACACATCTCTCGCCATCTCGAACTCCCCGCGCGCGATAAAATGACCCGCAAGCGCTACCCACAGCTCCCCGGTCTCCTGGTCTCCGCCAAACCGCGAGATCCCGTCACGCAGGATCGCCTCGATATCCAGATCACCACCAGCCAGTCTACTACTATTACCGCTATTGCGTGGTTTGGGCAGTGCTCGGGCATACGAAGAGAATTCAGCTACTGCGTGCGGTTGCGCCTTAAGCACGCCCGCCAGCTGCTTCCACAGCTGGTACACCGTGGTTCCGCGGGGGCTCTTGAACCCAACATCGTCCAGCAAACACGCAAGCATCCACACCGCCGGCCCCCACTGCTGCGTGTCCAAACAGTAATCCACATACAGCTCCGACTGGGCGGGCCACACTGCCAGGTACCGCTGGAACACCCGTTCCGCTACAATGCCACCGACTCGTTTCGCGTGCTTCAGATACGCCGGCCATATCCGGTGGTGCTGGGTCACTGGCAGCGCCCTCAGTGCGCGGTCGAATGCTCGACGCACACAGCCGACGTCTGGCAGTTTGGTGAGAAACCGCAGGTAGTCCAGCCAGATCCGGGGCATCTTGTGCATGTGAAGCAGCGACCGCTCATAGCACAGTTCGACCTTTTTGAACTCGTCGGGATGAACGATCGGGTTTTTCTTCTTCGCCAGCTGCAGCGTGCGGTGGTCCAGATATTTCTTCCACAGCTTGTATGAGCCCGGCAGCTGCCGCACTGCGCGCTCGTAGATTATGTTGAGTGTTCGGCTGGTTGGCGTCTGGCTCTTGTGGTCGATGTACCGGAGCCAGCTGCGCAGCTTGTACGGCTCCCTTTGCAGCTCGTCTTCGAAGGGGAGGTCCTCGTCCTTTATGTCAATGTCCATCATGCTGACCATTACCAGTATTCTACTTCCGCCGTTCTTGATAAAGGAGAGATAGAGAGAAATGTGTATATAGGTTTGAATGCAAGTAAATGGCTATCTTTTGTCAACGCTTGAAGCTTGAGGTTGAAAAAATAAAAGTAAATATCGATTGGGCTATTGCTTGTTGGCAAGTCCCTTGACTGCAGAAAAGTTGTGGGATGGCAATAACTACCATTGATTTTAATATCGTGTCACTTTTGTTAATCGGTTAATTAACGCTAGGGAATACTTTTTTTTCTAGTTGTGGTTTGATGTCCAATTTTTATTCTAGTTTTCTTTATGACACGATCCAACTCACGTGTAGTTGGCTCTGCAATCCCACCATGGGTCAGCTCCACAGCCAGGCAACTGCCGGGGTATAAATGCAACGGGTGGTAATTTCTCTTAAAGACTGTTTGATTCTGGTTTTCTTTAACCGACTGTACTTTACAGGATCATGTATACAGTCTATTTTCAGTATCTTTGTTCACCGAACAGAGACACACCTACCAGGCTGGAAGATGACGAGCAGTGCGCTGTCTGTAAAGGGAGGCTTTATGCTCTCGGCAGGGGATTGCGAGGTGATTTATCTCCTTGCATGTCTCTGCCTCTACAGAGCTCGATGATCTTGCTTTCTGCTCTTGCGCCCTCTCATGCGCTACTTTCTGCTTCTCCCTTTGTTGGAGAGCGGGAAAGCGTGGGGGTTTTAGTGCGCGGGCAAAGCGAGGACGGTTGCACATTCTGACAGCCCTTCTTCCACACCATACACACAAATACAAACACAACATTTAGAGAACAATCGATAGAAAACGAGATGATCCAGGTGGGATCTTTCTTTGGATTTAATAAAGAGGGGAAAGTGGTCATGCGATTATCTCTTTGTTTTTCTGGAGAAGAATAAACCCGACCATCATCGTACCATACCTTTTAGTGTCAGCAGTCGCAAAAAAGCTGTGGTATGATCTTTCTCTTTCGTTGTATTTTACACCCTTCTTTTTTACTAGTATTGTTTCCTTTATTCTGTTTTGCCATATTTGTTTTCCTACCTTGTACTTTTTGCATGTGACAGGACCAGCGTTCTTAGAAGCCTCCTGTTGTACTTTTTATTACTTGTTACCATTTACACATTACCCACTTTAATACACACTATTCTGAAATGGCAAAGCCGGACACAACCTCAACCTCAACCTCAACCACCACCACGACTGCAAACCATGCGCTGTCATCGCCACACAATCCACAGAAGAATAACAAACAGCAGCTGATGATGAACCTACCTGGGACACGTGAAGAGGACTGCTTCGGGTGGACATTCGACAGCATCGAGGAGATAACCACGCCGCACGCAGCGCAGCAGTACCTGCAGTCGCAGGTGCGGATCCGGCGGTTCGACATCGACTCGCTGATCCGGCAGCCGCGCGGGGTTGGCCGGCTGGCGTGGCTGTACGAGCATATGCGGCAGGTGTGCATTGAGCTGGGGTTCTACATTTCTCTGCTCCGCAAGGAGTGCACAGAGTCTCGGTGCCCCGTTATGCGGGCCGGCGAGGCCACCTACTACTGCGCCGGCCACGGGCATCCGAGACCGTGCAGCGCAATCGGGTACGCCGTACACACGATCGATTACGCGGTGCAGCAACTAAGTGGTAGCAGCAGCAGCAGTCTCCTGGCAGCCATTGATGCAGAGGAGAATCAAATCAACCCTGGTGGCGAGTTGCTGTCGCTCAAGCATTTCCAGTCGATGGTTCGGAGACTGTACCGCATCTTTGCGCACGCCTACTTCCACCACAGAGACCTTTTCGAGCAGCAGGAGAGCGCCACGTACCTCTATGCCCGGTTCGTGCGGCTGGCTCGCAAGTACGAGTTGACTCCAGAGTCCCTGGTGACTATTCCCGATCTCCCGGCCGCCGTTGCAGCAGCATCTGTCGCTTCCTAACGCGGGAAAAATGAACGATTTTTTTCTTTCACGTGCGTGCCCGATTTGTCTGGCAAAAATAGAAAAATTATGTCAGGCCACTCAATTCCACGGCATGTGTGTTGGTCCGCTGGTGTGCGGAGAATAATAATAAAAAGTCGTTCCAACCTTTTTCGCTCTCTACTGGCTCCTTCACGTTTTGGCTCGTGCACCTGCGAGAGAGGAAAAAGTAGGTGCTGTTCTTTGTTTCAATCTCTTCTGATGCGAGTGGATTGGCAAATCACGCGCCAAACACCGTCAATAAATCGGATACTGTA
>JANBUF010000102.1:0-10873 GCA_027579215.1 Coemansia sp. BCRC 34490 | reverse complement strand
GACAGAAGATCCATCGACAACGACCCGGCATCAGCAGCAACAACAACAGCGGAAGCTGCAACATTACCTGCCGAATCAACAACAAATGACTCTGCTGCTCCAAAGTCTCAGAAAAACTAAAAAAAAATAGTAGATACACAGATGAAACAATTCTAAAAGTCATGGATGCTCTTCCTCTTCTTTTACACGACGCGTACACGCACAGAAATATATGGCATATACGAATATAAGAATGGCCACATCGGCCGATCGAGTGTCTCTTTCTCTTTCTCTTTCTCTTCATATGCTACTTTTCTTTTGATCTACCAGCTCAACCCAGCAATCTCCATCTCTGATTACAAACGACATTACCATGACGACAAGTACTTGAATGTCACGCAAAAAACGTAAAAAAAGAGAAGATCTGGAGATCACCGTCCCTTGGTTCTCTTTCGCGGCCCCGAAGCGGCTGCTGTGGAGGAGCGGGATCCTTTCGGGCGGCTGCGTGGAACAGGCGTCAGCGACCGGCCTTTCCGCTTGCGCAGCACCGGCGACGTTTTCCCGCTATCAGAGTCATCCTCTTGGTTCTGGTTCTGGTCGCCCTCGGCTGTGTCGGGCTCCGGACTCATCACCACCGGCGTCGCCGCTGAAGCTGGAGTTGAGGCTGCCATCATCATTGCAGGCGTCGAGGTGCCCGAAGCACTGCGCTCCGAAGCCTCGGCATCCTCGTGGTCCTCGGAAACTCCGATTCCTGCACGCTCCACCATCATTGTTCCAAAGTCCATCCACGGAAGCACAAACTCCGTGTTCTTTCGTCTCCAGAACTGCGGATCCGACGTGTCTGCCGTGGCCCCAATACTGGTTGCTGGGATAAACGCTGTTATGTTCAACCCGCCGCCGCCGCCACCACTACCATTATTATCCGGGTCCTCCTTTTGGCTCGATTCGCTTTCGTCTTCGTCGTTTTCCTCTGCACCGTCCTCCTCCTCCTCCTCATCGTTGTTGCTGCTCTCGGAACTGCCACTCTCGCTACCTTGGTCCTCTTCCTCATTCTTGTCGCTGTCCTCCACACTAGTTTTTGTCGAATCGTAAGCACTGGGCTTTGATCGTTCACCGCCTTTCTTGGTCCCCTTCCTACCGCTAGCATTGCCATCGCTCACTTCTTCCTCTTCTTCCTCTTCTTCTTCTTCATCATTGTCCTCATCCTCATCCTCTTCATTCTCGTCTTCTATCTCATCCAGCAGCTGCATGTCAAACAGCGACTCCAAATGTGCTTTCATGTCCGCGTACGTGATGCTGGTGTTGGAACCCAGACGACTCTGCAGCCGCAAGTAGATGTTTATCAGGCGAAAGTTGCGGTGAATGCCAACTGGTCGTAATCCTATCATGGACATGTACAGCGCAAGCTCGGCTTCTGGCGTCCACAGCTGGTGGTCTGCCTTTGTTGTGCTTTGGCTCTTGTGTTCCATCGTTGCTTGTTTCTCTTTGCCATACGCGGGTGCGGCTTCTTTCCCTAGTTTGGATAAGAGGGCGGGTATAAGTGTATGGCTAGTAAAAGCAGCAAGCTTATTAATATGAAAAAAGATAGCAGAGTTGGTATTGATTAGCAGCACTTTCTGATTTCTAATAGTAAAGTAAAAATGAGATTATTGCCTTATGCTGTCAATAAAACGAACATCCTCACTGTGTTTTTTATGGAGGAGAGTCACACGATTTGTTCACGTCGAATCAACAATCGCGAAAACGGCGTTGATTGAATGTGATGCTTTTTTCGTTCGATCGACTGCGTGTTTTTTGTTGTTGTTGCTCTACATTTTGTTTATTTTTTCTCTTTCTTCTCACTTTATCCTTTGCGCCAATATTATTTATTAATTGTATTGCTTTTCTTTCTACTCGAGAACTAGCAGAATTTGGTTATGGCCAGTAGTAGAAGCAGTGGTGTTTTCGACAATTTGCCTTTATTTCCATTCTCTCCAAAAGGCAGCAAATTTACTTTCACACAAGATCCAGTCGCTGTTCCCCCAACTCCAGTGGAAGATACAATCGTCAAAAGTACCTCGCCTACGAACATGACCAGCGGAGTGCAGCAGGAGACACCAAACCCGAAGGAGACGGTGGCAGCAGTGGCGATGCCAGCAGCTAATGGTGTGCAACAGGGGGTTTCGAAGCAGCATGCAGAGAAACTGGACACCTGCTACAAGCTTCTGCAGAAGATGCAGATAATGCTGGATGCTGTGGCCGGGAAGGTCGAACAGGTCGCGATTCCGCCACCGGTGCAGGAAGCTACGGTTTCTGCTGATAGCCAAGCCTGCGTTGATGATACTGTGCGTGAGCCAAGCAAGAAGAGCGCCCAACAGTTCGACATCCCTATGCGGTGGCCAACACTGGGGATTAGCAGCGAAACCGATTCCATAAACGCAAACATTTTCTTCGACCAGCTGAAAATGTGCATGCTGGTCAAGGGCTACGATTTCGACGAAGCTGGCCCAAGAGCCATTCTGGCAAACGTCGATGCCAGCCGCAGGATTGCGTTTATTGAGCACTGCAGTGACGATGGCAGCCTTCCAAAGACATGGAAGGAGGCTTGTGAAAAGTTTCTAGAGATTGATCCGCAAGCAGTTATGCCCGAAAATGCGCTGAGTCGCATTCAGATCCTCAAGATCGATATTTACCAGCCATTCAGCAAGTTTGTTCTGGAGTTCGAGTGGCTGCGCAAGCTGGCCCAACTGGACCCAAAGGATGATGCAACGTACGATCTGTTTGTAAAGTGCCTGTGCCCACCGCTCGCTTCCATGGCTATGAACTTTGTGCAGGCAAAGGTCGAGAAGGGTGCTGACCACATTGAGAAGCTGTACAAGTGTATCCGGTATGCTGAAAACGAGTTTTACCTGCTTGTGAAGGACGACGAAAAGTACAAGTCCTGGGTTGAGTCGTACAACCGTGCTGCAGAGTCCCTCACTTTTACCAAATACCTGAAGGTCTCTGCTGAACGTTCGAACAGCAACAAACCCGTTAGACCTACTAACGGTTGGAGGTAGTCGAATGTTCTTGCTATGTTGCCAGAACCACGAACCGCTTTTTTATTGCTTTTTCCCCCATCTCAATTGCCTGTATTAATTTCAATGCCAGTCACTCATATCAGCGATCAGATTTAATTATTACTATCATCGCTATTCAGCGGATAAACCACGACTTTTAAGCGACCCTGGCGGTTGCCTTTTCATTGTAAAGCTATACATCGTATACTCTTTTTATCTTTTTATACATTGTCTCCATTCTTTGCTGCCAATTACTCTTTTCACATTCCAAGTAGTGACTTCAATTCCTTTAGCTTTTCCCGAAATGCTGTCTGCAGGCAGACTGTTTGCAGCGGCAAGAGCCACAGCTTCAACGGCTGCAAACGCAACAGCAGCCAAGTTACCACAGCAGCGCGGGTTCGTTACGTTTAGAGGCCGTCCGGAGTACATAGCGAGCATCAAGCGGGCGTGGCGGCTGCAGCGGTGGAGGAACAGGGCGATTGCGGCTGCCGGCGTTGCCGGGGTGTGCGGATACGCCGTCTACAACTACGACACGGCCTACCTTGTTGCAGTCAGCCTGCACCGAAGCTCGGTGGCGGCAAAGGTCACTTGCCAGGTGGCGTGGGACTACTATAGAAACTTCCCCGACCTGTTGCCAGAGAACAGCGAGCCTTTTGATGAGGAAGAGCGACAGCGGATCCTGGACGCGCGGTCGGCGGTGCATCTGCGGTCGGCAGAGAAGGTCAAGAGGGCGCTGATGAAGAACGGGGGCGTGTACATTAAGCTTGGCCAGCACATAAGCGCCATGCAGTACGTCCTGCCGATGGAGTGGTGCTTGACAATGCAGTCGCTGCAGGACCAGAACACGGCCAGCTCGCTCGAGGACGTTGACCGCGTGATCAGGGCCGACGTGGGGCGGTCGATCGATGATCTGTTCCAGGCGTTTGATCCAACGCCAATTGGCGTAGCGTCCCTGGCGCAGGTGCATCGCGCTGTTCTGCGGGATACTGGCGAGGAGGTGGCAGTCAAGGTACAGCACCCGATGGTGCGCAAATACAGCGATATTGACATTGCGACGGTGTCGGTGATGTTCGAGTTCATTCACAGCGTCTTCCCCGAGTTCAAGTTCATGTGGTTGAGCGCTGAAATGAAAACAAGTCTTCCGCAGGAGCTGGACTTTTGTAACGACAAAACCAACGCCGAGAAGGTTGTTTGGGAGTTTGCAAAGTATCCGGATATTCCGCTCGCCGTCCCGAAGATGATCCAGGCATCGGAGCGCGTGCTGATCATGGAGTACGTCAGTGGGAGGCGGTGCGACGATCTGGCGTTTCTTAGAAAGCACGACATTGACCCAGAGGCCGTGTCGCGTGAGATTGGGCGCATCTTTGCCGAAATGACCTTTGTGCACGGCTTCCTTCACTGTGATCCGCATCCCGGGAACCTGTTCGTGCGTCCACGCGATAAACGGACAACTGCGCACGGATACAACTTTGATCTTGTTCTGCTTGATCACGGGCTATACAGGCAGTTGTCGCCACGGTTCCGCTACGAGTATGCGGAAATGTGGCATGCGCTGATGAAAGGCAACCGGGACCAGATAAAGTACTGGTCGCGCAAGATATCGGGCACAGACCTGTACCAGCTCTTCTCGACCATACTCACCGGCCAGCACTGGAAAGTGATTGAATCGAAGAGACTTTCGCAGACCACCTCTGCAGCACAGTTCAGCATGGATGCATTGATGGAAGCCCAGCCAGAGATCCTGCGCCAGATCACCGAGATTTTGGCATCGGTGCCGCCTGTTCTTCTTTTGGTACTCAAGACCAACGACCTGCTGCGCATGATTGATACGAGTCTGTTTGCCGACCAGCCACCCATCGTTCAGCGGCATGCGCAGTTGCAATCGTGGCTGCGCATCAGTCACTACTGTCTGGTTGCCATTCGCGATATCCGAGCCTCAGATATAGTTCACTCCTCGTCGCGCTTGGGTGTCATCCAGGCTACAAAGCGAATTATTCGGTTGGCACTCAACCGTCTTGATTTTCTGTATATGGATACAATGCTGTGGATGTACAGCGTTTTGTTAAAGATGAGAGACAGTCTAACGCGCCTTTATGCTTAAACGTAGTTTGACCGTTTTGTAACTTTTTTATTTTGCAATTTTTTTGATTTAACGGGTATAATTAAAAAGATTTTAAAGCTCTTACAAAAAGATAAACTCTTGAATTACAATTTTAGCAATAAATCTTGACCAGATCTTCTATCAACCATGATTACACTAGCTTTATAACTTGATATGCAACAATATATCTAGATCTTTATTGTTTAAATGGGTTGTTGTTTAGAGAAGCAAAGCGTGAAAATAAAAGCCTAAAACTATTTACAAACAAAGAGAAAGCTACTTATTGTCACTGCCTTTGATATCTAGCTCTGGTGTCTAAATATATTATTTGCTATTTTTCTCTTCTTGTATTTTATTATGTTCAGGAGTATCAATACTCATCGTGTTCATTCTTTGAAATTTGTAAGTATGTGTGGGTCCATTTGATACAATCGTTGGCTCGCCAAGTTCATCGTAAAATCTCAGCACTTTTGCTACTAATTCGTCGTTCACCATGATTAATTCTGTGTTCTTGTTTAGATGAAAATGCTTTAGTTGATTGTTGTTGCTTTTCTTCTCGGTTGGAATGTGTTTTGAGCAGCAGTTTATATATGCTGGAGAAGAGACACTTTTTATTCATGAGATGTAGCTTAGCAAATATCTCCGCAACAAATATACGTGACAATCATGAGCTCAAGACATTCATTAATTAAATTGATATCCTGCATTCTGAAAAAAAGACTGTACGTTAATTATCTGTATCAACAAACATATTCTACTTTACGACGCTACCTCTAGAGCGGAAATTTACGGTGGAAATTTTTTTTGGGGAAATGAATTTTTCTTTTTTTGCATTTATTCACTGCATATTTCAGTGTAAAAATACTGTCGGTAGTTGGGGATATGAATAACGCATTTCATTTTAAGACCGCTTTTCCGCATATTAAAAAACTCACACACACATTTGCATTTAATGAATAATTTAATTAGAATAGCGGTTGAGAAACGCTTCGGGTTATTCAAGAACTAAATTGGCTGATATTGGATGGATTAATTAAAAATTCGGAACACATTTTTGTAGAGCAATTATTAAAATGACTAACACGATTGCATTTAACTCAACCGCACAAAATTAATTAAAGAATAAGAAGTTTCCATACGAATATGACTTTAAAAAGATAAACTAAAGTCTAACTGTGAAGCAGTCTCAAACAATAAAAATTATTATACCCAACGCATATTTCAATCAATTGCGCATATAATTAAATTATTGACTATACGGACATAAATTGAATCTAGAAACAAAATATGCAATCAACTAATTTCAGTTTAAATTACCTAGTAATTATTATGCAAGCTTATTAACAAAAAATAACCAACATAAAATTTAGAAAGTAAAAATTATAATTATTGAGTATGTGGTCTTTAAATTCAACAAACGTCTCGCATATTTTGCAATGGTTTGGATAATTATCAAATACTTGAATATTCTAAATCTTACTATCTAGAAAAAGCAATGCCTCTATAAACTCTGTAAGGTTGCTTGACCCTATCAGATGTTGGCGTGTGCTCTTTTGTATTTCTTCTACCTATTAATTATCTTTAATTAAGACGCTTATTAGTAGCAAAGCATTATATATTTTTTAATTCTTTAGGTGCTTTTGTATTTCTTCGTGCTCTTGCTCGCAAATGAAAATTTTGTTGTATCCTATAAATGTGTACTCAAAAAAGTTTCCAACATGAGCAACGGTTGGCAAATTATTGCTTTTAATGAAACTGACAATATCTGCTACTAGCTTTGTATTAACCATACCAACTGTTGGTACTTTTTTGTTAAAACTAAATGCTTTTATACCTTGGAAAATAAATATTGCATATACAATTAATATTACAAGAATAAATAAAAGTAAAATACTGAATAATTCGTACATGTCGTCATTCCAACGTTGTTTTATATAATGTAAAGCTAGAAATCCCACTTCTCTATAAAATACTTGCGGATTTAAAGCAATCAACGTTTTCAAACATTAAAACTGGACAGTACGTAATGAAGAAATTTCAATAATAATCACAATGTCAATTAATTAAGCATTTCCGTTTCTTTTTAGCGTGGTTGTACAGTGGCAATTGACTGTTTAAAATTAATTAATATGTACGTAAAATAAAGCCACGTGTTATTCCTGTATTTCTAATTGCTTTTCCAAATGCTGCGGCAGTAAACTAGAAAAGCCATGGGATTTGTTGAAAAAACATTTTGCAAATTACAATAAATAAAATAATTATAGGGCATATCTGAATATAATCAAAAGACCAAGTTTGGGTTGGCGGTGAGCTTTTAGTGTTTACAAAATTTTTTTGTTCATTCCCAACAATATGCATCTCGGATATTCACGCATACAGACATAACAATTTAATATGATGCAAGTTGTATTATGCTAATAATTGGTAATATAATTAAATAATCACCCGTTGCTAGTATCCATAATGTTTATTAACACAATAAAAACTCAAGATACTATGCAGATACAGTGTATAATTTAACCAAATATAGAGGTTAAATTAACTGCTTAGCATATCAATATTATTGGTTAATTATCTATAACCTTACCGTATGCCCTTTTTATAATTTCATTGTACTCAATTGGATGAATATACAAAGGGTTGTAGTTTACAAACTGAACAATGTAGTTGCTCTCAACGTAAGTGACTGTTGGAACAAGTCCGCTTCTAATTAAATTGCAGACGGTGACCACAAGCTGTTCGTTCATTCTTAGCAGCAATTAAACTAGTATTTTAAGCCTATCTAAAAAAGTGTTTGTAATATAAAGCCAATGAATATATGTCAAGCAATTTTATGTTGAGGAACGGAGACATTCATGTTTTTTAAATAGCAATTTTTAAATTACCTTTGCAAAAGAAACATGTCATTATAATAATATTGTGTAGTTGAGTTTAAAAATGTTTATATTATCAAATTGTCTGATGCCTCTGCTTTATTTAGTAAAGTGATATTGATCATTAAAAACAGGATTAATATGAATATTCGGCTTTTTTCTTTTAAGCAAAATATATTTGTCAAAAAGTAACAATCATTATTGTGACTTTAATCAATAAATATTTTAATTCAGCTGCTGCTACTGTAAAATTAGCTAATCAAAGGACAACCGCAGAAATACAAATGATAGCAATCAAGTGGAATTTTGGCGCGATTGATATATATTATTAAAATATGCAGTGTTTTGCATACTGCTGTCTGCAAATTGCTCATAAAAGTGTTGCTTTATTACAGCGTTTTGTTATTTTAATAGGGAAAACCGGTTTAGCACTTTGACACAGGTTTTTTTTGAAAATAATAATCAATTGATTTATTGGAATAAAATAGCCGAATCTTTTTATAATCAAGAGCCTTTTTCATTTTTGTAACGTAAAAAAAATAGCCAACAAGAAAAGTAAAATTTAAAGAGATAAAAGAAAAAGGCAGCCATCATAAACCGAAAAGTAAAATTATATCCATATTTAGAGCCATGAATCTACCGGCGATCAAAGTAATATTTTTGTCTAATGCTTTGCTAATCCAACCATATTTAACTATGCAGCCTATATACACAGTGCACTTCAAAAAACTGCAAACACGTTATGTTGTGCTGGTCATTACATAATAAAATGTGGACAACACGGAATATAGAAATTATAATAGGGGTTACAATATTTATTGATAATAAAATTGAAATATCTCGTGTTTATAGAACCTAAGCCGTTTATTAACACGGCAAGAAACTTTAAATTACCAACCAGATATTCTGCAGTATTAAACTAAAAAAGTTATGTCAAAAACGTTGGCAAGTAGCTATATGTTATAGCTTTTTCAAAAGGCTAACCGTTAACTATGCGCATAGTTTCATTGTACTCAGCTACAGTGATATGTGCAATCACAACGTTATTATGTTTAACCGCATACTCAATTCCATTGAATTTAAATTCAGAATTATATCCGTTTATTATCAAACTGGCAATGGCATTAACAATCTGCCCTCTCATTTTTGACAGCTGTTAAACTAGAATTTTATGCTTGTTTATAAAGATGTTTGCAGATAAAAGCTAAGGAATATATGGGTTTTGACAAAATGGTTGTGAAGGATGAGACAGGTAAACAGCTTTTAAATAAAAAAATATTTTCTTTTATCGTGGCTACCAAAGTAATATTATGTTGTAGAAATAATTTGTAAAGTTGAGAATAAACATACTTTGTATTACACAGAACCTCAGACGTTTGGGTACTATCCTTATGGAGTGCAAATATTACTTATTGTAAAATAAGGAATCAACATGAACTTCTGTGGGGTTTACTAATCGACTTGCAATAAACAATAAGCAACAATCGGCGTTCTGACTCTAATTTGCAGGACTGTATAAGCAATGTTTTTATGAAGCATCTGCCTAAATCCCCAACCAGATAACAGCAGCAAGGGGGGGCGAGTGGTTGCAATCAATTGAGTGGAATGATGATACGAGTGATATAGAATACCGAAAAGTATGCAGTGTCTAGCCTATTGCAGTCGGCAAATAGCCCAATAAGGGGTTATTTTGTCAATAAATCATTTTATTTATTCGTATAATAAAAGCCGATTTATAATGTTGGCACACGCTTCTTCAAAATAAAAAAGGAAATAGAAAAAGCTGATTGCGTTTATTGTAATCTCTATCAAATGGCCGGGCACTTCATACATCAAGTCCCTGATTTTTTGGCGACAGAGTAAAATAAAAGCATAATATGGAATTCTGGTAGAAAGAATACTGATGCCAAAGAGAGAGGAGAAACATCTGTAGTAAATCAGAGTAGAAAATTACGCTTTATAAAGCCTTCGCAGCCCATATTAGGGTGTTATAGAATCCCGATGATTATAATTTAGCCATTTCGATTAGGGGAATGGCTGCGGAATTAGTTTACAGATTTCGATTTGTTTTGTTTGACGATTTCCTTTTTTTCTCCTCTTGCTCTAACAGAGTAAATAATACACTTTATACTTTTTGCGCCTGCTCATATTGAGCCTGTATATTAAACTATTATTATCGCCCGTACGCATCATCCTGATAAGTAAGCGGCAAAGGAAGGTGTCAAGTTATAAGGCAGCCAGGCAATGAGTCTATCGCTACAGGAAGCGCTTCGAAAGCTACGCGAAGCCAAGCAGACAGAACAGGCGCCAGTGGCAAAAAGACCAGCGTTGTCGAACGAAGGGCAAGGCGGATCTGGTTCCAACAGCAATAATAGAGCATTGGAGAGCAATGTAGAGGCAGTGACTGAACCGACGGCCATCGATGAAAATGGCCTGGACTTTGATATGGATGCGGAAATGGACAGCATGTTTGATGACTTGGTGCCGGATGCCAGCGATCTGGCAGAGCTTGAGAACGGAGGAGAGGAAGCGTCTGCCAACATAGCCATTGCCACTAGTGCAGGTGCAGGTGACGGAGGAAATCAACAGCATGGCGTTCCAGCCGGACACACGCGCGTAGATGTCGCTAAGCTTGGTGTTAGTAATGGGATTGTTGGCAATGAAAGTAGTAGAAGCAGCAATACACAGACCTCTACCGGAGGCGGCGCTGGATCGCAGGATCAAGACCTCCATGCACAGCAGAGTCAACGAAACGCGGCACCGATCCCAGCAGCACCCGCGAGTCGAACAAGAACGGTTACCACGACCCTGGTGCGCGAAAGGAGCAAGCAGTCGAGCGCAACCACGCGGAAGCGGCAGGAAATCCCGGGGCCAGCAGGGAC
>JANBUF010000101.1:0-10924 GCA_027579215.1 Coemansia sp. BCRC 34490 | reverse complement strand
CGAAGCATAAGCAGAACAGAACCAGCCAGCTGTCCCTGGCCACGATGCCTGCCGCCGAAACGGATGCTGTGGCGACGTCGCGCAAAACAAGCGGCGCATCCAGCACCAGGATTGGCACTGTCCGCGGAGACGACAATGACAGCCTGTCGGAGCTGACGCCGCTGCTTGACGCCACGAACAATCCGAGCGCTTCGTACGACTCGGTTAGTGTGTCATCTACCGAGGCTTCGCCATGCGGCAGCAGTGGCGCTGCCGGAAATGGCTGCACAGCCACAGCCACAGCCGAGGAGAATGAGGGTGCGGGAGGCGGCAAGATGTTTGTCGCTTCTCCTTCTCCTTCTCCTTCGCAGAAGGATGGTGGCAAAAGGGCAGCGCAGTTTGCGCTGTCTGACATTTCACTGCGGTTCCCGGTTGGCGGGCTGTCGATTATTGCGGGCCCAACAGGCAGCGGAAAGTCGTCGCTCCTGGCGGCGCTGATAGGCGAGATGACACTGGTCTCCGGGCGGATCGTCCTGCCAACCGCCGATCCGCTCAGGCACCTCAGCACGGCCGCAGCGCCGGATAGCTGGATGCACAGCAACGACTCGTTGACGCAGCAGCAACAAAGGCAGCAGCAGCTCAAGTACGCGCACGTGGCAGAGCTGGCTGGACAAGGCCTGATGATGCGCGACATTGCGTATGTGTCGCAGGAGGCGTGGCTGCGGAATGCCACGATCCGCGAGAACATCCTGTTTGGCGAGACATACGATAAGGATCGGTACGAGGAGGTTCTGCAGATGTGTGCGCTGAAGCCGGATCTGCGGATCCTGGGCGCCGGCGACATGACCGAAATCGGCGAGCGCGGCGTCACGCTCTCGGGCGGCCAGAAGCAGCGCGTGTCGCTGGCGCGCGCAGTCTACTCAAGCCGGCGGATCCTGCTTATCGACGACTGTTTGTCGGCTGTGGATGCTCATACCGGGAAGCACATCCTCAGCAGCTGTCTGCTGGGCAAAACGCAGCTGATGCACGGCCGTACGCGGGTGCTTGTCACTCACCATGTGGCTGCCTGTCTGCCGCACTGCGACTTTGTTGCTGTGCTCAACGACGGCCGGGTGGCCTACAGCGGACGCCCCGAGCAGGTGCAGCGCGGCGGATTCGCTTCTGTTGCTGCTGCTGTTGTCGATGCCGACGATCTGGAATCTGCCGATTGCAGCAGCAGATCTGCGGCGCCGAAAGATAGCGAGCGTGGAGTTGCGCCCAAGGACGGCTCCAGCCAGAGCAACGTCAACGACTCCAGATCCGAGGACGAGTACAATGCGGCACGCCGATCTGAGCAGCACTCGGCTGAGGGCGGCAGCGCCCAGACAGCGTCGGCGCATGCGGACGGTGCGCTTGTGGAGGACGAAGAGTGTGAGCACGGATACGTGCGGCCGGAGATCTGGATCCAGTACATGCGGATGTGCGGGCCGTGGTGGTACTGGGTGACTGTTGCGGCCTTTATATTTGCCGGGCGGTTTGCGTCGATTGCGCAGGACTACTGGGTGCGTCTCTGGATGAGCAGCACCAGCGCTCCAGCCGGAGCCAGCGGGCTTTTTGCGCTGGATACGGGTCGCGGCGTGGCCGCGTGGCTGGGTGTGTATGTGGCGGCTGGCATGGCCATAACCACGCTGCGTCTGGGCGCCTCCGTCAACGAGAACGCCGGCTCGATGCGCGCGGCGCGCAAGTACCACGAGCAGCTCTTCACGCGCGTGGTCAATGCGACGCCGCGCTTCTTCGACAAGACGCCGATTGGGCGTGTCATCAGCCGCTTCTCGCGCGACATGCGCACCATCGACGACGCCGTCATTGTCTACATCACCATTCTGCTCGCGCAGATCACGCAGGTCGGCAGCGTGTTTGTCATCATCTCCGTGGTGACTCCGCCGTTCATAGCCATTGCGGTGGCAATGTGCGCGGCCTACGCGATGCTTGCTGTGTACTATCTCAACGCAACGCGCGAGCTCAAGCGCATGGACTCGATCTCGATGTCGCCGCTGCTGTCGCTGTTCAGCGAGCTGATCACGGGCGTCGAGTCGATTCGCGCGTTTGGCGCGCAGAGCCAGTACACGTTGGAGGCGATGGGCCGAGTCGATGCGCACAACCGGCCGTACTACCTGATGTGGGCTGCCAACCGCTGGCTGTGCGCGCGGATTGAGCTCTCCGGCTGCATAGTGTCGTTTTCAGCCACCGTGCTGATGCTGGCCAGTCTCGACCGCATCGACGCCGGGCTTGCTGGTTTTGTGCTGATGTACGCAATCTCGTTCTCCGACTACATGTTGTGGTTCATCCGCAACTACAGCGAATGCGAAATCAACATGAACGCCGTCGAGCGGGTCAACCAGTATTTGACTCTCGACCAGGAAGCCGCCGCCTTTGCCGATGCGCAGAACAGTCCGCCGCCATCGTGGCCAGCTACCGGCGATGTTGTGGTATCCGATCTGGTGGCCGAGTACGTCCCCGGCAAGCCTGTGCTCCACAGCCTCTCGTTCTCTGTCTCACATGGCGAGAAGATTGGCGTTGTTGGCCGGACGGGTGCCGGCAAGAGCACCCTGTCGCTGGCGTTCCTGCGCTTTATTGAGCCAGCCAGCGGCAGCATTGTTATCGACGGCGTGGATGTTGCTCGCATTGGCTTGGAGCAGCTCCGCCGCAACGTCACCATCATCCCGCAAGATCCCTCGCTGTTCAACGGCACTATTCGCTTTAACCTCGATCCGTTTGACGAGTTCCCCGAGGAGATCCTGTGGGATGCCCTCAAGCGGTCGCATCTTGTTTACACAGATGAACCCGAATCCCCCACCGAATCACTCGATCAGCAGAAGACTCCCACCGATTCATCGTTACTGGATTCCCAGAATGGCGATCCATCTGGGGACGGCTTGCCTGTGGTTTCGCGTATGAGCGGTATTTTTACTAGTCTGGATGCCGAGATTAAGGAAAACGGAAAGAACCTTTCGCTGGGTCAGCGACAGCTAGTGGCACTTGCAAGAGCGCTGGTGAGAAGGTCAAAACTGATTATCATGGACGAGGCAACGGCATCTGTTGACTTTGACACAGATAACAGGATCCAGCAGACCATCCGCGGATCAGAGTTTGCCAACTCCACACTGCTCTGCATAGCCCACCGTCTGCGCACTGTTATTGACTACGACAAGGTGCTTGTACTGGATAATGGCAGAGTGGCCGAGTTTGACACACCATTCAATCTTCTCCAGAACAAGGACGGGATATTCCGGAGCATGTGCAACAAGTCTGGCGAATATGATCATTTGCTTGCTGCTGCTGCTGCCTCTAGCCGCAGGACATGACAAATTTCATGGAATGCTACCATTATTGTAGTCATTTATCATAGTTAACAGGTTTGCCACCACTATGTTGCAATAAAATAAATCAACATTTAAACATCGCAAATGGGGTTATTGTTATTATCAATACAACTTTATTCAGCCTTTATTCTCTTTTTTTGCTTGCAAAAGTATATTACAATGCCCCAAATTCTTTGCTAACTGCCATAGTTATTTGTCCATGGCTGTCATTGCAGCCCGAATTGTCAAAATCTCTCAGCTGCCGATTGAGCTTCTCAACTAACAAACCGCTTTGTCTGGAAATTGTATGAAATTCTTTAACCATGTGCCAGTCGAATTGGCCGTCACTACTCCCACCTTCAACAATTGATATGGGCTTTATCTGGCGGATTTCTCAAGCACTATCCAAAACAGATTGTGAATAAGGCAAAGTTTTCATCTTTGCCTGCATGAGAGCACGGAATATAATGCTGCCTAAATTGCAGATATCTTACAATACGAATTTGATAGCCTAGCATATTATTTTCTTTTAAATCTCTTTCCTAAAAACATATAAAACCATGGAATGCTTTCTGTATTTATACTTTCTAACATCTCACCACTAACAAAATATGGTAATAAGAATCGAATTCTAATTTCCGACTATGCTAGAGTGTGCAACAAATATTAGCATCAATTGTGTTACTATAACACCATTCCGACAACTGTGCTATCTCTGAGACGTTTTCATAAATTGTCTGACAAGTGACTGCCTTTTCTTCCGTGTTTAAACGCATTGAAGCGCTCCATTTCTTTTGATTGCAAGTGTGGAAACTGCTTTTAATGAGGAAGTGCAATTACGTTTTAAAAGAGTAGCTGGTTAATAAGCTAGTTTAAACATGTAAAGAATAAAAAGAATAAGCCGTGCAGCGCTAAAAATAGTGTAATGAGTAATTTAAACACTAGTTCATAAAAATAAATCTGATTCGACCAAAGGCGGCTAATATTCATTCTATATAAATGTTGGATATTCATTGTATATTGAATTATTTTCATAATTGCGCAATGATAAGAAATATCAGTGTCCATAAAGTCTTCATATTAATTGGTTATATGGACTTTTCTGTCTCTTTCTCTTTCTCTTTTATAGTTTATATTCTACTCTCTTTGACGTCTAGTCTTGAATATTAAACTTTTAAAGGGTTGGTTATTTTCACTATATTTCATACATGCTCTATTCTCTATTGTTTGCATGGCTGTAGAAAACATAAAAAACATTTCTCTACAACGTTTAAATACTGTTTATTTCCAGTCACGAATCCAACATTGTTGTATCTAACATTTTTAAACTAAACGTTAGTACCACTGCAATATGCTACTTACAGCGCTTCAGTCACCAAAGACAGTTATTTCAGCAGCTGCTTTTGGTTCTGTGTCAGTTTACTGTCTGTACCGAGTTTATTTCCAGTTTTCAAGCATTGGCTTAGATGATAAGGCATTGCTTTGTGGTTCAGACTCCAGCTGGAACGCGTCTCTGGACAACGAATGCTTCCGCACTGGCTATTTGTGGCCAGCCATTCTTTTGCTTCTTGGAGGAATATCCGCTCTTTCTTTCTGTTTCTGTCTTGTGCTTCCAATCAGAAGTGGAAATGGATTTACCAGTGACGGCACTTCTCCTTTCTCTCGTCTTTCAGTTGGAAACATGCTTGTTCCAGTGCGTCGTCCTCCGGGTATGACCATTGTCGTTGACAACAGACTACGCATTGGAGCATGCACTGTTATTCTGCTTACCATTCAAACGGCATTGTGTTTTACCTGGAACTTTAGCTCAACAATAACCGAGGAGAATGGCTCTAAAGACTACATGTATTCCAGTGCGGTGGCCAGTCTTTCAGCAATTCTTCTGCTTCTGTCAACTGCCTGCTTGGCTGCTTTTTGGCGCAGCAACCGTATGACGTATGCTGGTCTTTTTCCCTCTGTTCTTCCGGCTGCTGTTGGCCTGCAACTTATGTTTGGATTGTGTGAAGTATATTTCTCTTTCTTTACAGACAAGAACGCGAATGTTCCTATTATTGGAACCAATGCCTCTTCTCGCTCTAATTACTTGGGTTTGACAACTGTTCTTAATCTGTTTATTCTGTTTCTGTTTTTTATTGTTCAGCATGGTCCTATCTTTTATCGTCCTATTGACAAAGCACAGAGTACTAGTTCTCAGCAGAATGATTCAGCATATGCAACATTGACAGGGTCAGATAATGATATCTCTAGTAGCAATGAAGACTATACTCCACTTTCACATTCAAATGATCAAAAGACAAATAAACTTATTGTTTCACCTGAGCACAACTGCTCATGGTATGATATGCTAACATTCTCATGGACAAATGAGCTGCTTGTGAGAGGCACCAAGACCACAGTTGACTATGCTGATCTATACAATTTAAGACCAGAGGACACACCATTGAGACACTGGAACAGGTACCTCCATTACCGCAAACCAGGCCGCTCATTTATAACTGCACTTTTCCTAACATACTGGGCCCAACTGACTCTACAGTTAACATTAACAATTGGGTACTGTTTGTTGAAATTTGCAAACCCCTTTTTTCTCCAGCAAATTCTTCGTTCTATTGAATTGTCATCAGTGCATGGGTTCTCATCTATTAATGTTGCACGTAGCAGGTATCTTGATGTATTTGGGTTACTTGTTTTTACTCTACTTCATACCTTACTTTACAATCAGTATTTTTGGCTGGCATGTCGTCTCAATATTTGGCTAAAAGGTTTGCTTGTTTCCGAGTTGACAGCCAAGACACTGTGTTGCAATGGAAAAAGCATTTTTGATAATAAAGAAAAAAAGAAGAAGAATCAGGTAAACATAAAAGCAGAAAACGAGGACAATAATGATGCAAAGGAGGATTTAGCTGATAGCAGTGGCAAGGTCATGAATATTTTAACTGCTGATTTCAATTCAATCATTGATGCCACCTTCAATCTTTTTGACATACTTAATTTAATATTAAGGCTGGTAATTGGCATATGGTACATGTACAGCCTAACTGGTGTCTCATCACTTGTTGGTATAGCAGTCACTATACTTTACATTCCATTATCAAAGGCCATACTAACCAGGACCAAAAAGATAACAGCACAACAGAGTGCAGCAGGAGACAAGCGAATTACAGCAATTACCGAAGTGGTTCATGGCATAAAAGCAATAAAGCTGTTTGGATGGGAATCACAGTTTATAGCAAAAGTGGATAAGCATCGTGAGCAGCAACTTTCCTACATGTGGAAAAAGTTCCTTTGGTCTACAATCCTTGGTTCAAGTGCAGCATTAAATCCAATTATTATTCTAGCTGTTATGCTTACATCATATGTTGTTGTATTTGGAAACACTTTAGATGCAAGTACTGCATTTACCTCGATTGCTGTTTTTCAAATAGTTCATGTTGCTGTTATCAACATTCCTAAACATATAGAGGCCATTGTCAGCGCATATGTGGCATTTACTCGTGTTGATTCATACCTGAGACAGTCTCAGATTCAGGATCTTGAAAAACGTACACCTTTGCAAGGATTAAGCAGTGAGTTAGGATTTGATTGTGCTGATTTGGAGTGGGGCATAAAGGATAGTGCAGCCAATGTAAAGGATATAGATCCCAACACTCACAATTTACATAGAAACTCTGATTCAATTGATAATAGCCAGATAATTGAAAGCACACCACTTCTTACTTCAAACTCTGACACACAAATTGCACAGGTTAATATTAAACAGGATGTTATGAGATTTTCGCTAAAGAATATTGATGTCAGATTCCCACTTGGCCAATTTTCTATTGTTGCCGGACCCACAGGCAGTGGAAAGTCTTCTCTTTTGTCTGCACTAGTTGGTGAGATGAATTTAGTTTGTGGCAGCATTCTACTTCCAACCATTGATCCAAGCACACTTGCTGAAAACAATCCCAATTATAGAGACATTATCAATCTCTCTCGTGAAGGTGTGACAATTCATGACATTGCCTATGTTGCACAGGAGGCATGGCTGCGTAATGCCACAATTCGTGAAAACATTCTGTTTGGAGAAACCTATAACAGAGAAAGGTATGAAGAAGTGCTGCGTATTTGTGCACTAAAACCCGATCTGCGTATTCTAGCTGCTGGCGACATGTCAGAAATTGGTGAGCGTGGAATTACGCTTTCAGGTGGACAAAAGCAGCGTGTGGCATTGGCTCGTGCTGTGTACTCTAGCCGTTGTATCCTTCTCATTGATGACTGTTTATCGGCTGTTGATGCACATACTGCAAAGCACATTCTAGTTGAGTGCTTGTCAGGTGGCTCTAGAATAATGCAAGGGCGCACCCGTGTTCTGGTCACACACCACGTTGCAATGTGTCTTCCATATGCCCAGTACATGGTGATGATAAACGGTGGCAGGATTGCACTAAAGGGAACACCGACTGAGCTTAGAAACAGCAACTCCTTATCATTAGCATTGATTGAAAGCCTGGACAACAAGAACAACATATCTTCTGTAAAGCAGAATAACAACAACAAAAAGAATACAGCATCTGTCAATGACAGAAAATCTGAGGATGAGTACAACAAGGAACATTTACAGAAGCTTGCAGTCAAACAAGGAATTGATCCCAGTGCTAATCTTTCCATGCTTCAGGGTGTTCTGATCAAGGATGAAGAGCGTGAGATAGGATATGTCAAATTCGAGGTATGGAAAACATTTATGCAAGCATGTGGTAGCTATATGTTCTGGGCATGGCTTATTATGATTCTTCTTGCAAGCGAGGCAATAACTGGATTGAGAAGCTACTGGATCAAGATGTGGGTGGAATCAACAAATACCCCTTCTCCTGAGTTGAATACTCTAAGTGACATGTCCTTTGCTTTAAACCCAGCAGATAGTTTACACTATTCTGCCAATACTTTGTCACTGCTTTCATCATATGGATCTTATATTCCCGGTTCTCAAGATGAGAATATTGTAATGGCAAGTCACCACTCATCCATATACTGGCTGGGAATCTACATGCTATTTGGTGTTTCAGGCATAGCTTCTTCTATCCTTTTATGGTACTCTATGTTTATAGGTAGAGTAACATTGGCAAGAGACATGCACAAGCTGCTTATTCGCAAGATTGTACATGCAGTGCCTAAATTCCATGATACAACAGCAGCTGGTCGTATTATCAACCGCTTTTCACGAGACATGTCAGTTATTGATAAAGGAGCACTGGATGACCTTGGTTACTGGTTTGGCAGAATTATAAGTGTATTGGCAATATACTTAATTGTTACGACTGTGATCCCAGCATTTGCTATAGCTGCAATTGTAATTACGAGCATATTTGCAGCTATTACATTCTACTATCTCAACACAACACGTGAACTCAAACGACTAGAGTCAAACAGCATGTCTGCTCTCCTGTCATTGTTTGATGAAATTATTCAAGGTGCAACGACTATTCGTTCATTTGGTGCTAAGCACTACTATATTAAGGAGGCTATTAATCGCATCAACTCACATAACCGACCTTTCTATGCTGTGTGGTCAACAAATAGATGGTTGCTTTTTCGCATTAATGCCACCAGTTCACTGGTTGCTGCCTCAGCCGCTACCTTTGTCCTGTATAATCTGGATCATATTGATGCAGGAATGGCAGGCTTTCTTCTCACATGTGCACTGAGATTTGCTAATGAAATGTTTTGGCTAATTCGAAATTACACTGACAATGAGATAAATATGACTTCGATTGAACGTATCATGCAATACACCAGAACTGAGCAAGAAGCTGCTAATAAATCAGATTTACAAAACAAACCACCAGCTACTTGGCCTAACAAAGGAGATTTGCATATTAAAAATTTAGTTGTGGAGTATGGGCCTGGCGTGCCTGTTTTGCATGGTGTTTCATTTTCTGTTGAGCATGGCAAAAAGGTTGGTGTTGTTGGTCGCACAGGTGCTGGTAAAAGCACAATATCTTTGGCATTGCTGCGGTTCTTGGAGGCAAGCAAGGGACAGATTGTTCTGGATGGTGTTGATATCTCAAAGATTGGCCTGGAGGATCTTCGTCGTAATGTGACAATTATTCCACAGGATCCAGTGCTGTTCAATGGCACAATCCGGTTTAATCTCGATCCATTTGACGAGCATCCTGATGAGCTGCTGTGGGAAGCCCTGCACCGCACTCATCTAGTTAGAGACACGGAAAGCCAAGCAACTAGCACAACATCTAGCACCGTCAATGCTAACAACACAGTCAATAAAGATGTGGTGTCTCTTGAGCACATGGCTGGGATATTCACTACCTTGGATGCTGAAATCAAGGAGAATGGAGGCAACTTGTCTGCAGGACAACGACAGCTAGTAGCGCTTGCAAGAGCGCTGGTGAGAAGATCAAAACTGATTATCATGGATGAGGCAACAGCATCTGTTGACTTTGACACTGACAGTCGTATTCAGAACACAATTCGCGGTCCAGAGTTTGCCAACTCCACACTGCTCTGCATTGCCCACCGTCTGCGCACAATCATTGACTATGACAAGGTGCTAGTTCTGGACAATGGCAGAGTTGCAGAGTATGACACGCCTTACAATTTGCTTCAAAAAGAAGATGGGTTATTCCGGAGCATGTGTAAGGAGTCCGGCGAGTATGTGCACATGAGTGGATTCGCCACCTCCATTCGTAGAACACATCACAATTAAGCTCTATAATTTTCTAGTGGTTTGTTTTTAATTCAATATAATACTATAAAGAATACTTTTGAAATAAAATACTTGATCATGCGAAGAGAGCGGTCAAAGAAAAGAAAATGGTTGAAATAATATTAAATACCATCTACAAGACCAATAATGCCACTTGTAAGAGGGTAACGTTTAAGTAAATAAATTGAAATATGTTTAATAATGAGTGCCAGAATAGCATAAGAGAGTTCTAGAATGCACGATATTTAAAATGAAATATAATACGCTAATTGTTAAAAGCTAGACTTGTTATTTGCATGTGGGGATGATTAATAAAACACGTTGCAACCATTTTCTCAGTGAAAAACCAACTTTTATTCTTTCAAAACACTTTTTCTTTTGCCTGCTAGTCCACCGTATCGAATTTTCAAGTATTATATTATATTATATGTTATACACTTTGTAACAAGGCTACATGAATCGCTAATAATTCTAATTCCTAGCATTATACTACCCAAATACCAAACGCGCATACACGCAGAGAGAAAGGGCATAAATAGAAAGGGAGGAAAAAATTACTTTTTTCCCCCACTTGATAATATCTCCGGATGCTGCAAAAGCTAAAAGAACTAGTGCGACGGCGACCAACAATAAAAGAAGCAAAGGAAGGTGTACGACGATGGCTTGGGGAGCAACGGACAAAGAACTATATCAAAGCAGTTTTGAGCTGCATAATCTCCAGCATAATCGTATACATTGGACCTGTACGACGACGGCTGGGACGACTGTTCTTCCAGATGGTGATAACTACGGCATTGGCGCACGGCGGACGCAATGTGGGAGCAAACCTAGAGCTGCAAGCGCAGCATCTGGCGCTCAGCGCAGTCACATCATCGTACATCCTGGTGTTCCAGGGCATCGT
>JANBUF010000100.1:0-10945 GCA_027579215.1 Coemansia sp. BCRC 34490 | reverse complement strand
CTCTACCACGAGCAGCATATCCGCAAAACTTAGCTGCTTAGGCGATTTGCTGCTACCACTAATAGCAATGTCGATCCGCGTCAAGTCAAGCGAATCTCGGGGCTTGAAGTCAAACTTTTTAGCAGCATCAATCCTGCGTGGCTTCCCGAGGTTATCACCGTGACCATCCCAATAGCCGGCGACTGAGTCAGCCACGAATTCAAAAAGAGCGCTGATGGCTGGATACATGTTCTTCTCATTGGGGAAGGATGACGGACTAGATGTTGTTTCTAATCCATTGTCAGAATCATTCTCGGGGCTATTATCTCTACCAAGCGTGGTGGTTTTTCTAAGCATCGACTTAGTCCTAGGCCTAAGGTTGTACTTGGATGTAGATGCTGTAGTGGAGGTAGAGGCACGGGGAGCACCTACTGACTTGCCCTTGTGTGATCCAATCAACATGCAGACAGCTTTATACTTCTTGAACTTTGACGCGGCTTTGGCTTGTGGTGCTGTCTTCGCCATTTCCGCAAATCGATCAGTCACGTAGGCCATAGCCCCCTCAAGCGCTCCTCTTTCTATTTCATTTTCAGGCAGCACAGGCTTCAGAATGTCGGAAACAGCTCTCTCTGTGTGGTGTGTGACGATTTCCTTCAGCTCTTGGTCAGCGGCAATCTTCATCTCTATTCGTGATGCACCAGCATTCTCGCTTGACCGTAAGTTTGTTGTTTTAAAGAGCAATGAGGATTCGGGCGGGGCTCGTTTAATCAGACCAGGCGCAAGTTGGAATTCTACAAGACACATTGTATAGAGCTGGTATATTTAGTATTTGGAATGAGATTTCCCCAAAAAACAAATGTTGTTGCTTAGCATTGCTTTCACCATCTTTAAAGCACCAAACTTACCAATGCCAAGCGCTTTGTATTCCTTGTCAGCCTCATCCACATCCGCCTGCTTTGCCTTCTTTGCCTTCTTTGGTGGCCGAGGTGATGTGTATTGGTGGTTAGCTACATCGGCCGCACGACTAGGAGTCTTGGAAGTAAACATCTCGGTTGCCTTCCTCTTTAGGCTCTTGAAGAGCTGAGTTACTAGTCTGTGTTGGTTGAAGTAGAGAGAAATAAAAACATTCAATAAGAGTGGAGTATGAAAAAGAAGAAGGGTATACATGCTCGATCGCTTGCTTGCGTTAAATAGACATGGATATCGAGGGTGTAAATGAGCCCATGTCATCAATATCAGATGAAGCATGATTAATCTGAGCTGGTTTGCAGCCACTCGCATTTAGTAAGACGATCTTTCGGAATTTTTTATATGACCGCCCACTTTGCGATCCAGCAGGCAGGGTGTGTGTCTGGTCACAAGCAAGCAAACAAGCTAGATGCCGCGTTATTCTCAATGAAGAAATTTGCAGCCCAAGCCAACCCTAGCCGCAACTTAAAAACCTCCCCTTTTCTTTCTATAAAAACTTGTCAATACAGTATGGCTTTAACTAAGCTCAACAAGAGATGTTTTAATACAGTCCGACCTATACAAGTGACCGAGGTTGGACAAACCTATTTTTTTCAGGCACTTGGGGAGATATTCCGCTGTTCGGAAAGCCACAGAAGCACTGCACTTTAGTTCTCCATGACCCCATCACATAGTAGTATGTAATATTACATGGCATGGTGCCATAGAGTTGAAAGCTTTTATACCTATTAACATTTCTCCATTAGTAAAATGCTAGTGTAATAATCAAATCCTAACTACCGTTCGCATCATCATACATAATATTGTACTGATCTGATCAGCAAATGATCTGTAATTAGTAATATTGTATCTGCAAAAGTCCCCCTATCCCCACAAAAAAAGAAACTGCTGGAAATGGTGCCTGTAATGACTAATCGACACCCGATCGCAGAAAAAGCAAGTGTAGATGGAAAAAAAGGAGCTCAGCTTTTTTAGAAAATCGCTCCTGAAAAACGCAAAAAAGCGATCCGCCTTGGTTTTCTCTTCTTCCTCTTCTTCAAAAATTTTTATTTCTCTCCTACTCAGATCTCAGTCCTTTATTAGTACTTTCTAAACGCAAAGAGCAGCAGGAAGAATGAGCCCGCAGACACAGCAGCCGTCGGTGGGCAACGGCGGGTACAGCGAAGCAGCAGACACGCTGCCGAACTCCCGCACGATAAACGAGTACGCGGGGCTTTCCAGCGCGCAGGAGTCGGGAGTCACGACACCGGTCAACGGCACAGGCAGCAGCATGGGCACCAGCGCCATCACCGGCGAGAGGAGCGGCGGAACGGTGGCAAACGCAGCAGCCGGACGGAAACTGGCAACTGACGGAGAAGGAGAGCCAGACTACTTGCAGATGATCCTCAACTCGTATGTGTACGACGTAGCGTCGGAAACACCGCTGACGCAGGCAACTAATCTGTCGGCCAAATGCAACAACAAGGTGTTTCTGAAGCGCGACGATCTGCAGGACGTGTTCTCGTTCAAGATCAGAGGCGCGTACAACAAGATCAGTCACCTGACGGCGGCGGAGAAGGCGCGCGGAATCATCGCGTGCTCGGCCGGAAACCATGCGCAGGGCGTAGCGCAGTCGGCCAAGCACTTGGGAATCAGCGCAACCATCGTCATGCCGGTGCTGACGCCGGCCATCAAGTGGCGGAATGTGCAGCGGCTGGGCGCGGAGGTTGTACTGTATGGCGCCGGCTTTGACCAGGCCAAGGAGGAGTGTGCGCGGCTGGCCAAGCTGCGCGGTCTCACTAACATCCCGCCATTCGACGACCCGCATGTGATTGCTGGGCAGGGGACGGTTGCGATGGAGATCCTGCGCCAGCGCAAGGCCGCCGACATCGATGCGATCTTTGTGCCTGTGGGCGGCGGCGGCCTGATAGCTGGCGTGGCAGCGTATGTCAAGCGCGTGTCGCCCGGCGTGCGGGTTGTGGGAGTCGAGACGGTGGACTCGTGCGCAATGGCGCAGTCGCTGGAGGCTGGGCGGCGTGTTGCGTTGCGCGAGGTCGGGCTGTTTGCCGACGGCACGGCGGTGTGCCAGGTCGGGAAGGAGTGCTTCCGTGTAGCCAGCGCGCTTGTCGACGACATAGTTCTTGTCACCAACGATGAGGTGTGTGCTGCCATCAAGGATGTGTTTGAGGATACGCGCAGCGTTCTGGAGCCGTCGGGCGCTCTGGCTGTGGCCGGACTCAAGCGCTACGCGCGGGACCGTGCGCTCAGTGGCAAGTCGCTGGTGGCGCTGACGTCGGGTGCTAACATGAACTTTGACCGCCTGCGCTTTGTGGCCGAGCGCGCGGCCATTGGTGAGCGCAGGGAGGTTCTTCTCTCGGTTGTCATCCCGGAACGCCCAGGCAGCTACATCCGCCTCCACGACATCATCTACCCACGCGCCATCACCGAATTCACGTACCGCTACGGCCACCCGGAGAACGCCCACATCTTCATGTCCTTTGAGGTCTCCGATCGCGAGCGCGAGGTCCCCGATATCATCCGCCGTCTGGCTGCGCAGTCGATGGTTGCCACCGACCTCTCCGACAACGAGCTGGCCAAATCCCACGCCCGCTACATTGTTGGTGGCCGCAGCTCCGTTCCCAACGAGTATCTGATCCGCTTCGAGTTTCCCGAGCGCCACGGAGCGCTGAAGAAGTTCCTTGGCGGGCTGCAGTTTGACTGGAACATCTCGCTGTTCCAGTACCGCAACTTTGGCCAGGACGTTGCGAAGGTCCTGGTTGGCATCCAGGTGCCACCGTCGTCCGATGATGCTGCTGAGTTATCCTCCTCTGGTCTGGAGCCCGGCCAGATCCCTCCATCGCTCCAGCGGTTCCTCGACGACCTCGATTATCGCTATGTCAACGAAACAACCAACCCTGTTTTCCAGCAGTTCATGCGGTACTAGCCACTCCATAATTACACTTCTCCCCTCCATTTGAAATATTGAAAAGCAAGCATTCTGTTGCCAAACCCTCCCCTATCTATTCGTTTATGAAAGTGTATGTATCTGCGCGATGAGATTCCCGCCAGATTCCATTATACCTTTATTTTGCGGTTTCTCCAATTTTTTATTGTTCCCGAACCTCCCTTCTATGTCACCACGCGTGCGAGCGATGCCTTCTACTCGAGCCAGCTCGGAGCTTTTGCTGTGCCGAAGACTGGCGCCCCGATGGGTGTCCACGGCTACGACAATCTACATTCGCTGATGCGTGCTACCTTTGTTGCTATTGGTCTGGCATTCAGATCATGCGAATCCTCGCAATCTGTCGCACCCGAGATCGACGAAGTTGGGTCGCGCGTGTCAGACGTGGGCGCAATGCAGGATTACTTGGAACTAGTGCACAGTGCTCTTGTTTCAAACGCCCACGCAGACAAGAAACACAACGAGAGGAATAAGAAGACGCCAGATGTTGCTACAACTTACCGTGGTGTAAAAGACCACTTGTAAGGCAACAGTTTCGTCTCTGAAGTCTAGCTGCGCAATATCCGTCACCCACTCTTTGAGAACGTTGAGCTCTCCGGGTTGATGGCAAGAATCCTCCATCTGGCGCCCCGCTCCAGACAACGGAATCGCTGCGTTCTCGTCCTGGTGGCTCCGTCAGTAAACTCGTTGCCATTCTGGCTTTAGACTATTATTTTTTTGGTGCGTCGGATATCTTTCTAACATAGATTGCTTAAAATTATTTTTTTTATTGCTCCACATGCGGCAACTGTATCTTTTTGAAGCATATCTTATTAACAATCATTTGTTGAGCACTGGTCTGTACAAAGTGAAGGGAGCTTCCATGTATTGGCAAATTGAGATCTCATAAAATACTGAAACAGATTCTGCTCTTCACAAAAAAGCAAACCCCCTTAATCTCATTTTACACAAAGTCAGTACATTTTCTTTACAACAATATAATCAGAAACAGAACTTTAATCGGATTACACATTTAGTGTAAATATCAGCACAGATGGCATTATTGTTCTGTGTGATAAACAGAAACAGAAGCCATGCATTCTAACCAGTAAACATAATACCATCTAGCAATTTCGATTTAATTTCATGGCTAGCTACATACATAAGATATTTTTTAACATCATTTTTCTTTTAAATTAAAACTTTCCTGTCTTTAACAATTTATACTTTATCTCTTCCCATTTCAAGGTAGTCTATATTTTTCATATTTTAGTTCATTTTTCTACGGGCTATTTTATTATTCTACTCGAGGATGGAGTCATTTACCAACTCTGTCGGCTCTCAAATTATATATCTTGATGGATATGAAGTTCGTAGGTCGCATAGCCATATTGCAATGGGATTCTGGTACAAAAATGACCATCCCGACTCTGCAGATGAATTCATGCCACCCAAGCTGTTAGAAGATGCTTTCTACAGAGCTCTTCAGGATTTTCCCATTCTTGCTGGCCATTTAAAAACAGACAAGCATGGACGTATGTACATTGACATAAACAAAGACAACCTGAACATGCCCGTGTACACAGACACTACTTGTGACTTGGAATATTCAGACATTGAAAAAGTTGGGTTCAGCATCAAGAATATTCCAATTAATCTATATGGAACATACGGTGTTCCTGTTCCATCCAAGTTGTCTGGTGGGAAAATAAAGCCAATTAACATTCGCATTCTCCGTTTCAAGAACAATAGTGGCATACTTGTGTACTCTAGTATTGCACATTTTACTACCGATGGGTACGGATATTCTTGTTTTATGAGCCGCTGGGCTGAAGTAGCCAGATGGATGCAGCAGCAATCTATTAAGAATGAGAACAATGTACCATTACTGATCCGTGAGTACAATCACGATCAGGCTATTCCAAATGGCTTGCGCTCCAACAAAACCACTGAGTTAGGTACAGCAGCAGCAAACTCATTTTTGAATGGCAGTAACACCATTAGTAGATGGATTGCAAGGTTATCGCCAGAGAAGCGTGGGTGGCTAATTAAAAAATTGGCCGAGAAAAAAGGTGGCACATTCTGCTTCTTCCACATTCCTTCCAAAACGATTCAGGAGCTTCGGAGCTCTGTACAAAAGCATGCTCCACCAGGCATAAAGTACTCTATCAATGATGTCCTTGTCACATGTTTGGCTATAGCTGTTGCGCAGGCAAAGCAGAAGGCAAAAGCCGACAAGGAAACCAAATCATATGGTTCGGCTGCTAGCAATGCCAATGCTCCAACTGGATTTGATGTGGAGGTAAACATAAATGTACGCTCACATGTGGAACACCCAAATGCTAGGAATTATATGGGGAATATGAATGTCGGGAAGATAATCAGCTTTCCCTATGAGCTTATTCAGAAAGAACCCACGGTTGAGAATATAGCCACACTGGCACATAAGATTCGCCAGGTCGCTTCAGAACCACATGTTGAATTCTATGCGCAATTAGGATTCCTGCTGGATATCAGACCAGAAAACCTTGTATACAAGACATTCTTTGGCAAAAAAGGAAAGGAAATGCTTGGAACAAGTAACCATTCCCGGTTTGCATACTATGAGGTTGACTTTGGATCCGGTGCACCAGCACTAGTACGCCATGCACGGCTTTCATCTAATAGCTTTGCATATATTATGCCCACCAATCCAAAGCTAGGTGGCTACGAGGTTGAACTTAAACTCTCACCAGAGGAAGCCGAAAACGTTATCCAAAATACCAGCTGGATGAAACTCGTAGACAGCTATGAACGATATTCGTAGCTGAATATACATTTTTTATCTTTAATCAAGTTTTCATTTTTATCATGTCTTTTCAATGCATCCAATTTCTACCAAATGTAGTAACCACGCCCTTCTATACTGACCGTGGATGCACAAGGTTTGGGTTTCCTTACTGGCCATCATGGCTGGTTTCAGAAATAAAAAATACCCACGACCGACCAGCGGTATCTACATGAAATCGCAGTGACCCTCCACCTGTGAGCGGATCGTCCGGTAGTCAGCACGACACGCCACCACATCGTAGATCTCCTCCATGCGCATCACGCCGTCAAAGGTGTGGCGCGAGTACTGGTCGCGAAGGAATCCGCGCAAGTCGCGTGGAGCCAGAATGAAACAGTTGGCCAGATCCTTTAGCGCCGTAAAGAACCGGAGCGTATCGGGATCGACGTTATCGACAGCCCAATCGTAGTACAGATTGAGATCGGCAATGAGCTGGAACCCGCCGGGCTCGGTGATCTGGAACCGCTTGATATGGTCAACCAGAACGTTGAACAACCGCACGCCAATTTCGCCCAGAAACACCTCGCGCATCTGCTTCTGCGTGGTCATGCTCCGCAAAACCGTAGTTGATTCGCCCAGAAACTGCACGGCTCGCGCACACGCAAGCGTCGGCGTCAGCGTGAGTGACACATTGGTATCCGGGTGGTAATCGCCAGGCCGCTGCTCGGTATCCAGAATATGCTGTGTCTGGCGGAGAATAATCTCAATAACGCAGTCCATCCCCACCGCCACGCTGTCGTCCACCGCGTGTTCCAGTGCCTTTTTCTCCTGGTTGCAGATGTTGAGAAAATCAGACTCGTCTATAAACACGCACATTTCCTTCTTGTAGTAGATCTCCAGCATTTGCACCGCAATGTCGCTTAGGTGGATTAGTTCAAAGAACTGCAATTCTACTGCTGTGAACTTTTCTCGTAGCTCCTTCTCGGCCTGCATCCGGTGTGCTGAGTATGCTGATCCTCCTCCACCTCCTCCATGCCGCACAGGTCCCGTTGTCGCTGATCCGCTGCCAGTATTGCTTCCTGCCGATGATGTTCCTGTTGCTCCGGCAGATGCGCCGCTACTACTACTGGGCGCTGCCCCTGCACCACCCGTGTGCCGTCCCTGCGATACCATGACTACCATGGCCGTATGCTCCAGTGTCTGCAACTCCGCAACGACCTTTGAAAACGCTGGCCGAATGTGTCTTCCAATGCTCTGCAGCAAAATACAAAACACCGACTCGATTGCATCTTGTCTACTCCGCATTTTCAACGCACAAAAAGAAAAAAAAACCAAATGTGTTAGCAAGAAGGTAGTATTGCAAGGCAAATCCGCATAGAGGCATTATAGCAGTCAATATGTTACTATTCACTTACGCTGATCTCCGCAACCGCATATCCGGCGGCGCTTCGGTGAAAACCGCCAGACGGTCAATTGCATCGCGGTTTGTCAACACCATGTTCAGACACAGATCAATGCTGATTGGCGCATTCCACAGAACATCGCCAACAACAGTTCTACGAGGCGGTGCAATGTCTCCGATCCCCCCTCCGTTCCCGCTCTGTGAGGCACTGGATCGTCTGCGTGTCTTTTGAGCTATAATCTTCTGCTCCTGTGTGTCTTCTAATGCCTGCTTTCCATGCTGCGAGTCCTTATTATTGCTGGTGTTAGTAGTATCATCGTCACCAGAACCCGCACCAACCATGTCCGGTGGAAGACTGATATCCAGCTTTGCTCCAAGCACCTTAAGCACACGACCCTTGTACTCATCCATCTGTTGCTGGCGATGCCGGAAATTCACCAACCTCATCGAATCCTTTGGTCCTGGAGCAAGCAGCCCAGTCTCATCTGCACCGCCATGTACACCAGAAGTACCACCAACACTAGCTGCAGCTGTCAAATGCGAGGAAGGAAAGGAAGAACTCCCTGCCGCCAGCTCCATCCGAGTCTTCACCTTTGCCGCCCATTGATCCAGCTCCTGTCCGTAAGCACGCTCAATGATCCGTCGTTCCAGCTGCGCATAGTCGTCGATAACATCAGTAAACGCAGAGTACACACACCGACGGCCAAGCTCGCTAGGAATAGACACTGGTTTCATCCTCGTCCATTTATCTGATGCCACAAGAAGCAACGACACTACATTTGCCACTGTTGTCAAGTACAGAATGTCTTTTGTGGCCTCATCTGGAACGGCCTGTCTTGTTTTATTCACTGCTTCCTTGTCGGATCGACCAGCTCCATACACCGAGTCATCCATCTCTATCAGCACATGGGATGTGTCTGCAACAGGAATCGATCGCAGATATGCAAACAGCCTCCGCAGCGTTGCTACAGCCAGACCACGTCCCTCTCGGTCGCCAAAAAGAGAACCAACAAAGTGATACAGCGCAGATACAGGTAGCCCCGGTGGAGGCAACGCAGCAGCCACGACACACGCATGCTCCTCTATAACATCCTGCATTCCGTCCAGAAATACATCAAACGTATGTGAGTCCATGACCTTGCTGCTGTCGACAACCACCTTGTGGTACTTGGACTTTATCAGATCGCCTCCGCAGTTGAAGATAGGGTGCGAATCGACCAGCAGTCGGAGACACCCGCTGCCCTCGCGTATGTTCTCCAGAATGCCTGCGTAGCATCGCATGCGAACACAGTCGCCGCTAATAAAGGCTCTTTTAAACTGGTCGTGGTACTTTTGCTCAAATCTATCTGCTGCAATGACTATGCGCTTGTTAATTGTCTCGGCATCATGCGCAAACCACCCACGTCCAAACCACAGTAGCTGGTCCAGACGTTCGCCGAGCTCTGCGGGTGATCTCCACCGCTTCCTCGTCCTAGCAATATTCCCACTCTCATCTTCTGTCTGCATGAATATTGCCGAGACATTGTGCTCGAGCGATCGAAACGAAGCATAGTCGGTGTACAGGTTGTCAAAGACAGCCTTGAACAGGAGATCTGGTTCCGTGGATACAATCTCCACAATCTCGGTCTCGTTCTCTACTCCGCAGAGCTGCTTCAACAGATTCCTGTGGCTCTTGGGAACCGAGATCCGCTGCCTCTTCTCGCGGCCCCGGATACGCTCATGCCACAGCCGCCAACCCATTCGTCGGATCATCGTTCGCCATATCCGCATCCCCGAGGTCGTGTACGCCTCATCGCCAACAAGCCCCTCTGCATATGCATTTGGTCCGACCCTGTGCATCACGCGCCGCACAACACGACAGCTGTTGAGAAGTTCGAGCATCTCGGGTATTGGAAGAAACTCGAGAATCCGCGATATCACACGGTGAGGCAGCAGGATAAACGAAACAACTCGACGTCCCGTGTATGTCGCTCTATTGCTGATGCCGTTGTTTTTACCCCCTGTCATGACATGTCCAATCCTGCTACCGTCTGGAAATCTGTTCTGCTGTAATGACGCCGTTCTTCTACGCGTTGGCATTAGCTGATCCAACGAATCCCGTGTTCGCCGAATACGCAGCATTCCAGGAGGAGTGGTGGATCTATTGTCATTCCTAGCGTCATCCTCGGTGACAATTTCGCAAAACGCATTCTTTTTATCCGCTGTTGACACAATTTGGAATGCATTCCACTTTCCGATCAATACATCAGCCTCCGGCACCACCATCGTCAATCCGCCAACGCTAGCACTGTTCTTTCGCCGCTGTTCTTCCAGCCGTTGCCTGTACTCATCGCCATCCACCTCATCGCCAAAAATAGCACCAGCAGCACCATCGCCAGACATCAGATCAGCAGCATCATCATCGCCCTCAGTCTGTATGCTAGTTTCTATAAAGCTGACGTTGTCGATAGACGAGGCATCGTCTGTTGTTGGAATAAGCGACCGCGATTTTCCGTGTGCTGCATTAAGAACAAACTTTGTTGTTCGGTCTAAAAGTGTCCGTGGGCTGGGAACTGATAACCACGTCGATACTGTTGCTAGTTTGTCTGAATTTGTGTTGTCATCTTCATGCCCGGACATAATTAATGTCTGGGAGACTGTGGATTTCGAATAAACAGAAAATAAAATACAAAAAATGAAGCGCAATTAAAGTAAACAAGATGGGGTACACAAAAGAGGAATGGATAAAGCGAAAAAGTAAGGACAAAAGAAAAAGAATGAAAAAAATAGGCATGAACAATACGCAACCACTTTTTTAATATTGTACTGCAGAAAATCATAGAGTAACCTTGGATTTTGCGAAATTGAGACGTTCTCCTACCAGATCAGATTTTATCAAGCATTTTAGATAACCGCACGCCGCGTGTCG